>CAIGRO010094781.1:0-33563 GCA_903798355.1 Fraxinus baroniana | reverse complement strand
ATTAGTACTTGCAGAAATATGGATTTATGTAAATTTTAAAATAAAATACGAATTATTTTTAGAAGGAAGAAAAATAGACGCGCTTTCAACGAAAATAATAGCCCAAGTTCTTGGAATTTGGGAAGTTGTGGTCGGACTAGCCGACTAGGCAGGCAACCAATTCTTTTCTCAAACTCCCTTTTGCTTTTACTTTATTTCATTTTGGCAAGTTAGGTTTGTCCATGGCCCAATTTTTGGGTCCTTTTCGTTGTTACGGCCCTGCTTGGTTTGGGCCCCAGTTCATTATTATGTTCGTGCGACTGCATCTTGGGTCCATGTTTATGAAGTGACTAAATTAAAAAAAAAAAAATTATGGGATTTTTGAATAGTTATTGAATAAAAAATAATTATAAATAACTCTCTTGGGATCTATTTTGTATTTTCGTGTGAGGTCAAGATCGATCCCCTCCTTAAGGTGTGCTACTTATCCGATTTTATTAAAGAAAAACTAATAAAAGCTTAGTTCAAATTTTTTTGTTCGATGGGATGTACAATATATCGTGAGATAATTCTTACCTTAAATGTTATTCACTAGGCTCAAATTCATTATGCAGTTGTGATTTTTTTTCCAAATTTCGATTGAGTAATTAATTCTAATGTGTCTCAATTGGCTCTCTAAACTTTAATTCAATGTCAATTGATATACTGAATTGTAATTTAGTTTCAAAATTTATGTATTACTTAAAATTACTTATAAATAGAAAAATTACTCATAAATAAAAAAAATTCACCCATACCTGAAAATTCATTTACAAGTAAAGCAATCACTTATAAGTGAAAAATAACTTAGGCTAAAAAAAATTACTTATAAGTAGAAAAATCGCTTAAATTTTACGATTTTCAATATTTAATTTAATGTTATTCTAATACGTTGTAACATCAAATACCATATTAAAATAACTTAGGCTAAAAAATTACTTATAAGTAATGAAATTACGAGGTTCTACCCAAACTACATCTAGAAGGAGGGTGAATAAGATATTATGCGGAATTAAAAATTAATAATTAAATAACAACAAATCACTTTTAATTATTTTTAGATGATTAATCAAACAGTCAAATTTACTATGTTGAATTATCGTAGTTATATGAAAGCAATAAGTAAACACCATGAATGATCACAGAGAAATTCCAATTGGATAAAAATTTCGGGCACTTTGCCGGTCAACAATTCACTATAAACGAATTATGAACTTATAATCCGCCAGACACGACTACCACTATTACTTTCTGATCTCCTGACTGCAATTCACACAGTCCTCCGGATTGCATGCTCATACACCAACTCTTAGCTATAGTTTTCAAAATCTTCCTGGATTGTGTGCTCTTACACCAACTTTTGACTTTAGAATTCGTCTATCTCCTCCTGTGAATCAACAAAGAACTCCGCGTTTTCCAAGAAGTGGCAATTTGATATTTGGATTGAGTGTGTTTGATGTTTTCAATGCCAAGACCAAATCAAAACAACGAAGGTTGAAATCTATGGATGATTTTCATGGAGAGGATACGAAGCAATCAATGTTTTCTCAGTGTTCAACCTTAAGAAAAATCGTTAAGAGGCTATCTAATATTTATGTTGTAGGTTTAAGAATGAATGAGTCGGATAAAAAGCTTTAAAAACATAAATTAAAATTCTTCGGATAATCTTGTCGTTTGAGCGAAAGCCAAGCGACATGCTAAAACAATGTTTCTGTTTCCGTTTCTGTTTCTGTCGTTCGAACCAAATCATTGCAACAGTCTAGCAAAATTGCGGCGCAGTTTTTTCTTCTTTTCCATTCTCGAACCCTAAACCTAATACAACTCAATTTATAATATTTACAATTTATTCCTTGACTTTTACAACATATTAAATCTAGTCATTCTTGTTTAAAGATTTGTCAATTACATTAAAATCCTAACAAGTAGAAAAATCACTTAAATTTTATGTTTTTCAATATTTAATTTTATGTTGTTCAAATACGTTGCAACACCAAATACCATATTAAAATAATGTATCATAATCCACCTTAATCAAATCCTTTGTATTCTCTCTGGTTTCATCTCTCTTAATCGATGTTCCCAATTCAATATAGTGTAGAGTTCAAATTTTATTTGGACATTAATTTGGAAAGTTAATTTGATCTAATGTTCTCAAAATTTATTGGACATTGATTTTGAAAGTAAATTATCGAGAATCAAATGTTTGTATTAAGATATGTGAAAAAAAAAATCATAGAGAAATTTATGAAATAGTTTAATTATGGGAAAATTTACAAAATTCATGATGTATAAGGTAACTTTCACCATTATAAAAATAGTAACTTTATCATCAATCTAACATTAGATTCTAAAATATCAAAGATAATCATAATAACATAGCACAATGCATGCAAAGTTGAGCTCATGGAATAAACAAAAATATAATGTTTATATATCTTCACTTTAGACGTATCTCTTTCTACATTTTAAACTTTCAGCTCCCATTTGCAATTTGATTTATTTGCCCAAGCTCTTAGCTCGCATTTACTAACTTAAATGACATGTTAGGTATATGGGTTGTGTTAGGTCTGTCCAACGTGATCGACCAAGAGTGACCTCGCACGGCCTATTCGAAACCAAGTCGGTCTAATTTTCGTCTCTAGCAAACATGCAAACTAACTAAGTAAAAGCAACCTTAGTGGTTTGGATCGTTCTATCTTGGAAATAAAGTAAAATCTTTCTTTTGTACAAAAAAAAAAGCAATTTAAAGAGGAAGGATTTGAATACATCATGTGAGTAAGTACGAAGAAAAACAGAATTGCCCCATCTTTTTATAGTCCAAAAGAGCATTGAAAAACTGGAAAAAGAAAGAGATTGATAAAGCTGGCGTCTCCTACCTCCATCCCCGCCTGCAAAGAAAATCCACATATTGAAGATAGAATTTAAATAAATATGTAACTTCTCTAACTATGATTTGAACTTGCTATACTTTACCAATGGTTATTCCATCTAGGGCGGCTTTTATTCATCCGATTTTCACCATGAGGGTAATATGATTCTGTCCTTTTGGCATTTTGGAAAGCACAGCAGCCAATGCAGTAGATTCCGATGAGAACAACAAGCATAACAATATTAAGGACTGAGATTTTTTGCCAATTTCTTCGTATATCTTCGAGAACTCCGGCCTTGCATGAATCGCACTCGTAGCACAGTATGTTCGGATCGTTGTTCCACTTGTAGCAGTCAGATTCTTGTGCCACCATTGTCGATGCATAGTTGCATGAAGTTGGCGGCTTGCAGCAACCTGACTGTTAGTTAAAGTGAAAGGAGAATCAATAATGGTCAATTGGGACGATTATGCGTTTTTGGTTAAGCAATTAAAAAAAGTAACATTTATATTACCTGAATCGGAGACAAGTCTTTGGTCGAATAATCAAGAGGCGTCCACAAAACAACCTTAGCACAAGTCTTTGAACCCAAAATACAACTCTTAACAGTCATCCAATAATGAGAATCCTTAATTCTTTTCCTCAACCATGGAGAATAATTATCGAGATGGTACTCACTGTACACCCTACCGGCCACCACGGCGCCGCCACCCCGGCTCGTTACGACGAAACCAAACACAGTTAAGGCCATCAAAGTCCCTATAAGAAACAACATGATAACCAGATACACCCAAAGTGCCCATGCAACATGATAACAAGCCCCAAGAAATCCAACAAGCGACACTATGAAAATTATGAACCCCACAACCAGAAGGGGTTTCTGAAGGAAATTTTCGCACGTTGTACTGCTTTTTGCCATCCATAAACCAGCACCTATGATTGGGATTGAGGCTAATAGAGTCAAAAGATTTAAGAAACCTATCACTGTGTTACTTAATCTATTCATCTCTCTATAGAACAATGTGTGTGTGTGAGAGAGAGAGAGAGAGAGGGGGGGGATTTATGTTTCTTTTCTTCTTCTTCTTGTTGATTCTGCTTTTATCATTACATGGAATGGCCATTTATATATGTACTTCTTTTTCATTTTATTTTACTTTTTCCATAGTTGCTTTTTAGGTATTCAAATACTTATCATCCACATTCGACAACTATTACCAATTAAAGGCACTTCTTAGACACTAAGGAAACTTTATGTAAAACTTAGGTTGCAAGTAATAAACTTAATACAGTACAGTGAAACAAGAAAAGATATGTGAAAACGCTATTTTTGAAAAAAGTAGGGATGAAGTGTGGTAGAAACGTTGAACGTAATTCAATCCATTATGCATTTTTCAAAAAAGGTTATATAGCAAATCAAATAATATTCTGGTGAAAACATAATTTTAAAGTTGGGGCAACTTACATTAGATCCCGTTGCCCAATTTTGGTGGTTTCAAGGCTGAGCAAGTTCTCCTCTATGAGGAGATAGTCGTGATATATTTAGTTGCTTAAAATTATTTTAATAAATAAGAAATTAAAGTCGAAAAGAGAAGTTATTAAGGTAGAAAAAGAATTGGAGTGAAATGAAAAAAACTCTAGATTGATTTTTGAAATATAAAATGTCTTTATGAACTTTTTATTTTATATCAATTTGTATCAAAATCCACTAAAACTTTTATTTAAACCTTTGTCAAACAATCATTAAATTTCACTATTAGCTTTGAACAGTGTCCTTTGGCTTTGATAGCATGGTATTTGACACGTAACGTCATCACGTTTCATTGTTATTGTGGAAAAACGTCCATATTTTTCATTTTTTGGCATTTTCACCCTTATTTTCACATTTCATTGTGCAAAATGTCATTTCCATCTATTTTCTCAATTAAAATTTGTGAAATGACGAATATACCCTTTTCTTAAAACAAAACAAAAAGAAAAAAGAAAAAGTTAATTGCAACCTAATTTTTTAAAAAGCGCAAATGAATCTCAAATAAATTATTAAAAGGTAATTAGTACATAATGTCCCTATCTTTCATCGTTACTGCGAAAAAAAAATTAAATTTCTAATTCTTTAATAATTTATTTGGGATGTTTGCACTTTTTAATTTTTTTTTAATTTTTAAAATTTTAAATAAATTTAATAGAGACTCGTTTGCACTTTTTTTTAAAAAAAAAAAAAATTGGGACTATGGTTGCAATTAATTCTTTATTTTTTTAATATTATTTAAATAAGATGATATATTCATCATTTTACAGCTATTTATTGAGAAATTGGATAAAAATAGATTGAAAATACGGTTTGTGTGATCAAAATTGTAATTAAGGGTGAAAATGCAAAAAAAAAAATGAATGATATGGATATTTTCCACTATAATAGTGAAAGATAGGAAAATTATGTGCTAATTATCCTTTTAATAATTTATTCGATGACTCATTTGCACTTTTTTAAAAAAATTGGGACTATAGTTGCTATTAGTTTTCTCTTCTCTCTTTTTTCTTTTTTAATTTAAAGAGAAGGGTATATTCATAATTTCACAATTTTTAATTAAGAAAATGGATGAAAATGACTTTCTGTGCAATGAAAAGTTGTAATAATGGTGAAAATGTTAAAAAATAAAAGGTAAGAACGTTTTCCACGATAACATTGAAAGGTGGGGACGTCGTGCGCTATTAACCCTTCTTTGAATTGTCCTTGCTTGGGTTTTACAAGTATATAATTGAAAAAGAAGCTAGTAGAACAGAGGTATCCAAGTTCATGTGCTAGAGGTTGAAAGGCAAGCAAAGAACATACAATACTACAAAATTGGATATTTGAGTACCAAATTTTTGAAAAATTAATGGCAAATTAGCTGTGTATATTTTAAAGCATAATTAGACACGGAATGGGTTATCTTAATATTTCTGTCTTAATCTAATCTTTTCCTTGGCTTTGTTAATTGACAAGTTTGATTCGTTCTTCGGCTCCATTTTCACTTTTTTAAAATAAAAAATGAGAGATGATTGAAGTACTGGGAGGAGGGGGGTGGTTTAATGCCAGGGCCCTACCAGCCCCTGACTGTTGGGGGGGGGGTGTTTTTTTTTTTTTCATTTTTTCCAACGTGTGGGGCCTGACACTAATGCTCGGAGCATTAGTGATAAAAAAGAGTTATGTCAAGAAGAGTGCAATAAGATCACTTGTAAGTAACTAAAGGATCTTTTGACGTGATTTTTAAAAAGTCAAAAAGTAACTTTTAAAATGAAGAAATTGCTTTTGAAGATGTTATAATAATTTTTAGTCTGATACTTTCTCGGGAATCTCTTATATAAGAAGCAAAAACAAAAGCACAAGTCTTGTCTAAGTATGCCTTGCCTGATTAAAACTTCGTTCCTCAAAGTCAGGGAAACGAGTGAAAATTAATGCTAAATGATAATTATGGAGGAATGAGGATGCTGCCAATAAAATACAAATTTATTGCAAGAAAGTTTTTACGTGATGGATTTATGTAAATAATGAATTTGATCCAAATGTTACTACTAAAAGACATAATTCTTATGAGATATAAAATCTCTAAGCTTTCTTCTCTTTTCAATTTTCTTCTATCAGAACAAGCGTAAAAGCTTCGAGGCACTGCACGAGAAAGGAGTGCTATGTCAGAAGAAATTATTATTCCCTTCTTTTCAACAAGAATAGATGAGGATTTCCTAGAACCTTTAACTGTTTGCTTTGAAGTAGTTGATCAAATCGAGCTTTACCTTGGCATTGGCTTGTTCTTCAGAAACTGTCCGAAAAGAATAAAAGCTTGCCGAGGGCGATGAAGTGGTACCTCATGCCCGGCTCCAGTAACAGTTACGAGAGTCAATCCTTTGTATACTTGGCCCCATCCACCAACCTACATATATAAGAAAAAACTATAAGAGAAACTAATGATCAATAAAGACCACCAATCTACAAAGGAAAACTTTTTTGAAAGAGCCCAACAAATCCTTATTCCCAATAAATTTGATAGCTAATTTATGTTTTCGAAGAGAATAATGCTATATAGCCCCACTGGGACTGCAACCCCAATTTAGGTGGCGCTAGATGATATGCTAAATGAAATGTGAGATTAAATGACTAATTTAATTTAATTTATCATTTAATACCATCTAGATTGGGGTTGCAACCTCAGTGAGACTAAATAGTATTGCTCTTTCGAAGATGAGAAGGAAAAGAGAAGAAAATGGTTCAGATACATCAAGCAACGATCGTAGTATTAACTTTCAACAATTCTTGTTCTTTAAGTTTCTGCGTCATAAGAGATGGCAATAATACCGATCACGAGTATCCTTGTTAAAATTGGAAAAGTGCCAAGATTTGTTGTCATATGAGGAACATAAAAATAAGAATTGACAGAAAGACAGAAAAAAATGTCATCCAATGCCGTTGGCGAATTAATGTTCATACTACTAACCTTTTTATTGTCATACCATGCGTACCATTTAGTAACTGTCGGAAGCTTCAAAGCATCAATTGAATATCGAGTTGCTGTCACAGGAACCACTGCATCGGTATCCCCACTGCAAATAGCCAAGTGCAAGACACAAACAATGTTTAAAACTTCCACACATGGAAAAGATGATAGTTTCCGCAAACATTACAATAAAAAATTGCAGAGATAATTTGACTCCACTCATTTTTGGCTTCTCAAGTTGTACCAAGAACGTGAACCACGGACAAGGTTGTCATATGTCATATAAAAAGTTTGGACAGACCAAATATCGTCCTTGAAAAATAAAATGAATGTGCATATTCACAGGACCAACTGAAAATGAGAAAAGGAACTCTTCAAAGAAACAACAATTAGTTGAACTCACTTGCAATTGAACCCAACTTAAGGGCTAACCCCATCCACCCTCTCATCATTATGCTAAAACTCCAGTCTGCAAGTATCTAATAACAATGCTCAAATAATTTAGAAGTTTATGATCAGAAGAATTTCTTGATAAGAATACATTATTAACTCAAATCTAGTTGTTATCAGTTTAAATCTTATCATCAAGTTCTTTTCGATCATGGTATAGAGCTGGAAGAGGCTTCTCATTTTTCTTTAAAGGAAAAAGTCCATAGGCTAAACCCATCACTGTAAAACCAGTTAAGATTGTGAAGTCTGCTTTAACATTATGCATTGCACGTCTCAATTTCTTAATTGATGGAAGATGTGCCAATAGAAACTAGTTCCCATTTTATTCTTTAAAATACCACAAAGTAAACTTGCCTGATTACCAGAAATTCATTTCATCTTCTCCAAAATCCTCAATCCCCCAAACAGAATGCCCCCAATATTAACAGAGCAAATGGAAGGAGGTGGCACCACCTTATTTTATACCCATAGTGTAGGATTCAATTTTTCTAGATCATAAGAGATGGTGGCTTGGTGATTGTAAATTTTCCATAGGGTGTAATATAACTGTGATCATTATGAGATTTGATAACAGGTTTGAGTACCAGAAAATTGAGTATTTCATGAGCAATTCTGTTAGTTTTCTGATGGTGGCAGCGCTGGTGAGTTCAGAGACGTAAAATAACAACACCGATGGAGAAAGGTGTAAAGATTCAAGGAGAATAAACGAGGGGTTCATACCTAAATACCCAAATCCTGACGCCAGCAACTATAAGTTCTTGATAAATTGGAAGCATGGACAGAGGAGAATCTGCCCAGTAGTTGCCAACAATATCGCTGCAAATTGAAGAATTCACGTAAAAAAATCTTGCCACCACTTATCCAACGCATGTTTGGCTAAGCTTAAAAATTGTAGTTCACAAGTTTACTTGTATGTAAATAATTTTTAAAATAAATAAACTTTTTGTTGGTCAAAGTAGAAATAATTTATGTTGTGAAATCCCTACCTTAATGTAAAAATATGTAACATCTTTTAATTATATGTAAAAAACTAATTTATCTGAACATGTTTGAAAATAAAAAAAAAATAAAAAATACTTGAAAGTAAGTTTAAATAACTTTTAAGCTCAATCAAACATGCTAAAAGCATAACGGAGACTTCCAAGCTCTAATTCTCACCTGCATGTCTTCCATGGATAAGGAATCTTTGTTACGTTGGCATGAAATGCCTTTTGAACCTCAGGGAGATTAAAGTAAACTTGAGAGTACCTTTCAGTGCATGGGTCGTATGCTCGGGACATCCATGGCTGCATATGAAACCAGAAGTGTAAGTTTAGCTAAAACAATACCATGTTACAATTTTTCATAAGCATTCAAACAATAATCAAACTTCTAAAATAAGCTCAAATTAAGAAGAGCCCTGTTATGCAAAATGTTGACTGTAGGCCAGCTCAAAATTTACTATGTAGTAAAGAATTTAGGGTGTGTTTGATTGCGAGCATGAAATTTGCATGGAAAGAAAATAAATTCTCAATTGCCTAGAACTTATTTGTATGGAAATTATTAATTAAATGTGTTTTATTGATTTAGTTTTCAACTTAAAAAATATTATACTTGTTCATTTTTTATTAGTAGGTAGATGAGGGGGGGGATAGTACCTGGAAAATAGAAACCACCCCTCCATAAAGAAAAATGATTTCCTTTTTTTTTTTTTGAGAAAAATATTTTCCATGAAACACCCAAAAAGTAAGAATTTGGGTGGAAAAATGACATTTTTCATGAACATAAAGCCAATCAAACACACTCTTCGAGATAAAATTATGGAAGAATAAAAGAAAGGAAAGGAAGAAGATGTGTTCTGATCCATGTGTGTGGTAGAGCCTAGTTTTGCATTATGATCAAATGCTGACAATATAAATAACAGGAAAAGTTGCCAAGAATCATTTTATGTATTGAATGGAAAATAACAGAAAAACACATACAGGAAAGTCTATAACATGGTTTGAGGAACAAAATTCACGTTTTGCGCCACAGTCACTTGAAACGTAACTTGTGTTTGTAATGCAAACAAAACTCGACTTGACTGCAAATTTAATGACCGAAGGCATGTGTCGAGCTAGTTCAATATTTTTTTTTATTTAAAAAAAGACAGAAAAAAAATACTTACATAATGACCCCTTAATCTGCGCTTAAGTGAAGATGTATCATTGCAAGGGAGAGTGTAAATGCTATAGGGGTCAATGTTTCCCTGCTCCTGTTCTGCAAGAGCAAGAGCCTTAACACATTCACTTGAAGGATGTGTAGCAGATCCAAAGTCACAAGTTATCCGCAGAACTTTGTAAGTAAAATCAGAAATTAAGCCATGAGTCCACCAATACTCGAATGTGCCAACGTAATCATGGTAATCATCAGTAACAGCATTCCCGACCTAATAGACGAAAACGCGAGAGAAGAATGAACCAATGCTTTGCAAAACGAACTTTATAATAGTCAACTAAACGATATTCAGATCACGAGAGTTTCATGCGTAGTACCATGAATCCCTTGAAATTAATTGTTGGATTTTGAATTCCCTTGTTTCTTTTGAATATGATTTGAGATAGCTGAGGAACATAATGTCCTGAAAGAATCGATTAATTAAAAGCAAGATAAGCTTGTCGTCTCGTTGTAATATTGACTACTTCATGTATAAAGCTTAAATTAAATGAATGGGGTATATATTACACACCGGCATAACTTTCTCCTGCGATGTAAAATTCTCTATGTTTGTATTGAGGAAACCTTTCAAACCAATTCAGAAGAAAGCTGTATGCATCTTCAGCTACAGACAACACCCAAATTCAAATTATTCAGTGTTTAGTTTAAGCAAAAATGAGATATCAAAAAAAATTATTTTATGGCTTTATATACACAAGTCCTGTAGGAGTGGAAAAAATAGTAAACAAGATTTTAGCTTATTTTTCTTCCTTGGATTAGACCTATTTTATGGCATCATAAACATAGTGCATACTGAGCAGGACTTGAGAATATAATAAACAAGATTTTAGCTAATTTTTCTTCTTTATTGCTATGTAAACCTTTCTATCCAACGTGTCAATTCCAATAGAGATAAGTCATTAAAAATGGAGTCTATACAATTTTAATAAGTACCTGTTCTCTGGTCACCAGCAGTGTATAAATCTGATGAAGTATTTGAATACGAAAAACCAACTCCAGCTGGAGACTCCAAGAACAGCAAATTCGCCACTGCAAAAACTTTCCAGTATTTTAAGAAAAACTACCAATTTGAAACCATAAACTCGTCATTATTAACAACATAAATTCGAGAAAATAAGTGAAATTGCAACATACATTTATTCCAGGAGTAAGGATTGAGGTAAAGAGTCTTCCCATCGGAATTAATCCGAAAAGGCCCAATCTCTTCTGCAGCTCCATAAGCTACAGAAGAACAACCAGGCCCTCCATTGAGCCACAGAACCAAAGGCCTTGATTCAGGCCCTCTATCTGTAGGTGCTTCAATTAACCAGTAAAAAAGTGCCCTTCCAAATTGCTTATTAACAGTCACATAACCTGAATACTGATTGAACCCAACATTTTCTGGCTGCCCAGGCAAAGAAATTATCCTATCTTTTTCTTGATCTACACTGGGCAAAGAATAACAATTGCCCACAAAATAATACAAGAAAACAAGCCAAACTATACTCAAAATTGAGTAAAAACGGTGACCCATTAGTTAATTTACCTAAAGAATTGAAGAATGTCTAGAAATCAATGAAACCCAGAAGCACAAATCCCAAAATGTATCTGGGTTTTGAAGGAATTCATCTACGGATTAATGAATGATGAGATTGGCTCATGAAGATGTTTATAATGAGCCAATCAATGAATAGAAAAACATATAAAACTGAGGAACACAAATTCCAAATTAATTCTGAAATTTCAAGAGGGAAAAGTCAGCTGCTTTTAACGCTTGCATAAACATTATCCCAAATATACAGCTAACATCCACATGCTTTCTATTTCATTGAAGTATAGCAGTGAAAGCAGAAAATTACCCATAAAAATGAAGGGTAAATCTACTTGTACAAAATCTCTTGCATAGGCCCCCCTACAGGGGTGGTCACTTGTTATGTAAAACCCCCGAGGTAAACAATTCGATAGCTGTACATAAATAGATTTATCCTTTTCAGTTTACGTCAATTAATCTTTAGATTTTTATGTTTATTGAAATCCACATTTTCATATATGATAAAATATAAATTGATAATAATACTACTAGACAAAATGAGTGGTCGCTAGACTCGCTACTGGCGAATAGTGATTGACAACTGTAAACGGATTCATTATGTCATGCTTCTTTTTATGATTTTTAGTTTTTACTTTCTTAAACTCATTAACTTTAACTAAGGGTCTATAATGGTGAAAAATTGATGGAAAGAAAATATTTTATAGCGAAAATCTATAAAATATTTTTTTATAAATTGTTTTATTAGGAATTTTAATTAAGTGTATTTGATTGGTATAATTTTTCACCCAAAAAATTTTTAAATTTTGTGTTCGTTTGACTTTGTTTCACAGGGAAATTATCCATTAAAATAATAATTTTTTCCATATTTGGTTATAAAATTTGTTTCCATTGACAAAAAGTAAAAAAAAATGAAAAAAATTCATTAAAAAATTATTTTTTTATCAAAATTTAGTGTTCGTTTAGTTTTGTTTTACATGAAAATTGTCCATTAAAGTGAAAAAAGATTTACAACTAGTTATGAAATTTATTTTCGTAGTAAAAAAAAAAAATCATCAACCTAGATGGTGGGAAAAGTTTTTCACCAAATTTGAGGAAAACAAGGATGGGGGGAAAATGTTTTCCCCATAAAATTTAGCAATCAAACAAACCAATATCAAGAAAATGGAAAATATTTTCCTAGTTCTAGGGAAAATTTGTGTAATCAAACAGGGCCTAACACATAAATTATGCCCCATATGAATTAGATTTTAATTTAGTCAAAGTCAATAATTAATTTAAATCATATTTTTTTTTATCAAAATCTACTGAGCCATATTATTTTCCACAAGAATGCATTTTTTTTGTCAATGTGACGAGGAATATGTGTTTGAAAAAAAAAAAGTTAGTAATGTAATAAAAAATATTATTTTATCGAAAAATGTGTAGTTGAAAATGAGTAGATGAATAAAAATGGAAAAATAATGTGGCTCAAAACGGGATTAAAAATCTAATTTTAATCTCCATCAAACAGTTGTATCTTCAACATGCCTATTTTACGCAAGTAAAATTTTATCTTCTATCATTAGAAATTTTGTACATGCACGGTTTTCACTCTCACGGAACAAACAATTCTACACTTTAGATGAACTAAAAAGATTAAATCCCAATTTCCATAATTCTCAACGAATGAAAGTAAATAAATTTTTTAAAAAAATAAAATAAAATCCAGCGTTAAATGCGAAACAGGAGTCACTTTTCACTAACTCATTCCTCTAGAGATTATTTTATCTGTAGAACCACACTTTTCAGTGGTGGGAAATTACATTTTGCATCTACCCCGTTTCTTCCTTACCAAATACGGTTGACAAATTGAATACGAGAAGCACCGATCACATGTATTAGTATATTCGTTACTATGGAAACTGTTGAAGAATGACATAAACAAAGTAGAAAAAGGTGGAGATCTTTATTGACCTTCATAACGTAGCAAGTGTAGTTTATTATTTTTGCAAGAAAGTTTACATTCCTAATTATATGATTGAATAAGTTGTTTTTTTAATGTATAACATGATTAGGTAGATTTAAAAGAAAATTGAAGCCACGTCGAAATAAGCTCGTATTTGTATTTCATTCCATCAAAAAAAAAAAATTATATACGTATTTAACCACACAATCGCACAATAAAATATTCTACCCGTAAACATGAAAATTATCACTGCTTTTTATCCACACATTCCACAAAAACGATATTTTTCTAAAAAAATAAAAAGACTGCCAAACAATGGCTAAATATGTATTTCGGACAAATTTGTTGATTAAAAAAAATAGAGGGGTCTTTCAACTGAGATTTTAATAGATTTTGAAAAAAAAATAATCTAAATTCAAGCGTCCGTAATTGAGATTTTAATTGATTTTATTGAAATTTATTAAAATATAGTCGTCATCAAGTAAGATTTTAATGGATTTCAATTAAGCCCCTGATTGGTACACATTAAAATTTTCATTCTCATTCTTCTACTTATTTTCAACCACGCATTCTTCAATAATATAATATTTTTCATCACATAAATAAATTTTCCTTTTTTTCAACCATACATTCTCCACCAATATACTATTTCAAAATACATTCTTCCAAAATAGTGTGGCTCAAACACACTCTAGTTATTATTGAGGGCCTATTTGAGCTCCATTTTTTTTATAATGCATTTTGGAATAATAGATTGATGAAAGGTGTGTTGTTAAAAGATAAGGAAATTTTTTTATTTACGTATAATATTATTTTATTTAAAAATATGTGTTTGAAAATAAAAGAAAAATGTATTTAAAAAAAATGAAGATCAAACATGGGCTGAATTTATAAAGATTTCATTAATAAATGGATTTCAAAATATCTAGATAGGTTTCAAACTTGAAATTATACATAATGAACTCTTGAAATTTCAACATTTTTAATGAGATTTTTATAGATTATATAAAGATTTATTCAAATTCACAATTTTGTCTACACATAAATGATCAAATCTAATTTGATTGGATCAACTACGGGGTTCGATAAGGAATAAATCAAGGAGGGGAATTTATTTATTTATTTATTTTTTTCAAGATAGTAATCAGTATCTAATGGAACAAAAGGTTCTAGTTTGACAAATGAAGGGAGAAAAGGGATGACGTGACAATAAAATCATANTGGAAGAATGTATTTTGGAATAGTAGATTGATAAAAAATGTGTGGTTGAAAAAGAAGGTAAATTTATTGATGTGATGGAAAATATTATTTTATTGAATAATGTGTGGTTGAAAATGAGTAGAAAAATGAAAATGAAAATTTTAATGCTTACCAAATAGGGGCTAAAGTGGTAACTTTCAAATTCGGAGAAATTTCATAATTAATGAAAAATTTCAATCTTGGGTCAAGTTCTATTTTCCCAAAACAAAGGTTCCGACCGAAAAAAACAATGCCGAGGCTCAATGAAAGTTGTTATAACAGGTTGATTAGACTGAGTTCGCAGACGAAATTTTGCATCAAAACTTATGAAGGATGAAGGATAAACGTATATGTTGAATACTGGTATATCAAGAATAAGGTGTTAAAACAGTAGTTTAGGTGAAAAAATATTAAATAATTCATTTAATTATACATTTAATTTAGTTCCACATGAATTGGTATTATAACACTAGCGATATTGAATAGCATTACTTGTATATCAAATGATCAGTGATGATTCGAATCTCTATCTGTATTCCTTTATATGAAAAATGGAAGGATGAATCCACATTGAAGAAAGAATAAAATATTCATTGATCAAATCATTCACTCTATAATATAATAGATTTTTTTAACAAACTGGTTAATCAAACGAGAATAAAGATAGAATCCCATTCTATACGTCAATACTCGCAACAATGAAATTTATAGTAAAATGATTTTAAAAATCGTGAGAGATAAAATCACTCCATTTAGAGGTGGGCAAAAAACTCGAAAAATAAACGAAACCAAACTGAGTACGGTTGGTTTGAACAAAAAAAATCGGATTGGGATGGTTGCGGTTTAAGCAACCAATCAGTCAAATAACCGACACAATCCCTACATTTTTTTCCTTTTAAAATTTATATTTCTAAACTTAAAAAATTATAGATATATTTCTTTCTCAAATATTTTGTTTACCGATATATATAATTAAAATTTCAAATTCCAGAAGAAAAGAAAATCAACAAGATAATTTATCTATTGTAAACTCAAAATTTCGACTATAGTCTTGTTTTTAATTTTGATGTAATTATTTGTTGATAACTGTTGGATATATAGGATGATTTTAGAAAAATCGACATTTTACCATTTACATTATATATGGATAATTAATAAGTCATACTCAAGCAAAAATAAAATAAAATACATAACATATATACATATTTTTTAACCTAAAATAGGTTGGCAGTTTTTTTAGCTTGAGCAGTTGTTCAAATCGATTAATCAAACAAAACCAACTCAGACCGATTTAGTTTGGTTTGGTTCAATTTCAGCAATTAAATTAGATCAATTTGCGTTGAAATTTATTCAATTTCGGGTTGAGTTAAAAACAAACCAAATCCAATCCAATTCGAACCATTCACAAGCCTACGTCTATCTCCAAAAGGAAAATTTAAAATTCCCAAATATTTATCCTATACGCGATTTATTATTTTTGTATTATTTGGAAATGAATTTAATCAATAGATCCCATAGATTACGCGAAATAAAAGTGAGCAATAAATGTTGGTTCCATAAATTATGCCTGTTTTTGGCTCCTATTTTTTTCAAATAGAAATAAATTCATGTATAATAACTCTAGATTCATGTAGATCAAAATTCATCGAGTGTAGATTAATGTGAATTAATAACACGAAATTCACATATGACAAATATTTTATATTATATAAAAACGCTAGATGTACACTCTAAGTGTACCCATCCCTAACATTTGATGTGTTGTTAAAAATGGATTGGAAGAAAAATTATTTAATTTTTTAAACTGTCAAATGATTTGTTGTCACGCGGTAAAGTGCAAATAATGATGTGAATGATGATGTATACGTAACATGACTGTAGATAGTATTTAATACATATTGAAGAATTAAAAATAAAATATTATTGAAAGAATAATATTATTCATTACCACTAATATTTAACACCGATCTAAGAGATATAACTTAACTTCAATTAAATACAAGAATTTATTATTAATCTATTAGGACTTATCGCATAATGATATTTAGACGGGTGTTCTAGCACCATATAACATTATTCTTATAAATACTGTTTATTTATTTATTCTTAAACTCCAACAGTTGATGAATTCTTTCCAAACCCAGCCTAAATTATTCAGATATACAAGTTATATGTTAGACGATAAAAATGAATTCGCAGTCAATTTTTGGTGAATTAGAGTGTAATCTTTTGAAACAAAGAATAGAAATCAACAATAAAATTGAGTTTTAATGTGATTTGGATTTAGATAATAATTTTTGGCTCTTAACAGTCAAGAGGGAAAGATGTAAACCCTAACAATTTTACTTGCCGAATTTGATAATCTTTATTGTCACGGAGCCGGAGAAACAAATCGAATTGGTAAGTTATCTCTTAATCTCAATTAATATTTATTTTTTTAGGAAAAATATCATTGTGTTTGTGGTTCTTAGTGCTTAGAGAGCTTACCGTGTTTTGACGTACCTAACTTTCTGTAGAATGTAATGAATAAAGTATATTAATATGAATTTGAAAAATTGAATCACAGATAAATGTATATGTTTTTTGAATACCTACACAGAACTCATTGCTACTCAATGATCAGTGGGAATTATTGGATAATGTTATCTTCTTTGTTAACCGTTTATAGTTTATAAAGAAACTGCTTAGTGCTGGTTTTCAGCAATCAAAAATTATTTGGATGTGATTTCCTAATTTCTATCCAGTTTGTGTTCTTTTAATTTTTATACAATTTGCCATTTAATACCTTTATTAAGAAAAACTATATAAAGTGACTGGAAATTATTTGAGAATGTAAAGAAGCGGTTTCCTTCCGGCAATAGACATGGAACCACCGTTTAGCATTGCTTTTATTGAATTCTAGGCACAATAAAATTTTAAAAAGATTACAGTGGTTACTACTGGGAAGGACTTTGCTGATATCATTCTCTCCTGCACACATGTCAAACACCTGACTGTTGTTCACAAGGGATACGCCATCTCACATATCCGTCAGTTTTACATGAGCAAAGTGAACTATACGCAGGCAAAACATTCATGTTAAGCTGTCCACCATTATTGGGGAATCCCCCCGGCTTGATGATATCCATCCTTTCTACGGTGACCTTCTCCATGTTACAACAAAGACCATTACTAGCTTGCAGTTGGCCAAATCAATATTTGCTATCCGAATCATCATTGTTAGAAGTTTCTATAACACTTAGCTTTTTGTAGTGTTTAGATGCATACTGGTTTCGCATGTTGTCTATGTTTGTCCAAAAATACCAAGGGGTATCACATTCCGATATTTGCTGTCTTTCTGATGTGTGAACTAGGCAATTCTAAGCATGCTGTAATATCTTAAGTGCACATTCAATTTATTTAATCTAAATGTTCTTTGTTCTGTCTGTTGCAGAGAAGGTTCATCTTGGTGTTGTTAGCCTGTAATTGCATTAAAAGCTTTGAAGAGCTTTATGGATTTTGTGGAGAATCTGACTGTGGGTGTGGGTTGATTGAGATCTTTTATGTTTTTTTAATCCAAATTGGACAATTAGGTATTTATTAGAGTTACAATTTTAGAAATGATATATATATATATATATTTTGCATAAATTTTGAGGTTACTTTGTATTTTTGCATTAAAAGAAAGCAAGGGATTTGTTTGAGTTGAATTATCTCATCAAATATTGATAAAATATCACATAGAAGTCGTAGCAGCAACTTACCTTCTGAAATATTTGGTTCCTAATTTTATTATCTGGTACTGGCAGAAAGCAGCTTATGAGCTGGTTGGCTTTAGTATAGCCTCTCAGTAAGTTGATACAGCCGCTTATATTGAAATTCGGTTCCACAAAACCAGCTCTTGCCTCCTATAGTTTGAGGAGTTAGATAGGCAGTTCCATAGATTGATTCTTGTTGTGTTAGGCATCCCATTTAAAATCTCCAGCAAGAGAGTTAGATATTTCGTTTGTCGTGCAAATTGGCCAGTACACAGTAGTGGAGTGAATTAGGAAATATTAGCGTCAATTATTAAATATTTACTGTACGTTTTTAGTTTTCTCATCTCCACTAAAACCATATATATTATTAGAATTGGAAGTCGGAATTGAAACTAATGATTCGTTGCTGCTATGTATGCTGGTTCACTGCTGCAGTCACTGAACCATTGTGCTGCAGCTGATGATCTTCTGCTTGATGAGTCAGCGGTTTCTGCTAAGATGTAGGCTGAGATTGTACCAGCACTGCTCCGACTTTTTTTGTCACCTCTGCCACAGTGGTACTTTTTCAATTTCCTTTCTATCTCTTGTGCACATAAATATGCATTTAGTGTCTTGGAATAGTTTGAGCCTAAAATTCAATTTCATTTATCTATTTTGCGGAGATTATGAGTGTGAGGATTTATGTCAAAGAATAGCATTTAGAAGTGCAATCTTGATGTAATTTTTCATTGTCGTGATTATGAGTGTGAGGATTTATGTTAAAGAATGGTTGCCTTGATTTCATTATTTGCTTGCTTATCGTTTCACATGGAGTAAAATGATAGCGTTAAGAGAAATAAGCTTGAGATAAGGAAAAGAAAAAGCAAAAAAGACTTGAGATAAGGGAATTAAGTGGAAAAGAAAATACATAATTAGGCACTCAAGACTTGGTCATCAGCGATATTGTTCCGACATATTAATTTCTGGTGGTGTGGTGAGATGGAATTGGTAAGTGCATAAATTAGTACTTGCAGAAATATGGATTGTTATAATCAGTTCTCATGTTTATCATTTAGAGACCATATGAGTTTGTGTGCATGATATACTAACTGATAAACTATGGATACAAGCAAATGGAATGGAATATTATTAATCAAAGGTTTTTTTTTTAATCAGCGACAGGAAAAGAGCGAGAGCAGCACTCTTTGCAAAATGATTAGTACTGGATTTGATGCTTATTACCTAGTAATTTGAAAGATTCTTTTACGATGTCCAATAATTAAAAAGGCCTCCATTAAAAAGAAAGAATAGCAGGGTTGACTTGGAAATTGAGAGATCGTAAAGGCATAATGCATTGAATGAGGCTTCAATCTCGTGGCTTTGAAATTCTCTTGTTCTTGGGTAAAAGTTCATATCATGACATGAAAAAGAAACTGATAACAAGAATTGACATTTAACTAAAAATCTGATCTTCCGCTACTTCTTAATGTAATATGTCATGGAGATTGCAGAGGGTTAGAAACTATGAGCTCCTCTTGTATTGCATGGAGCCATCACCTTTAATTTGACAAATAAAGTGATCCTCTGTTCATCAAATCCCGTTCACATGTTAATTATTCTTGTTTCATCCTGCTATTTCACACCTAATGAACAATAGGCAGGAGTGAAGTTGGGGAATCAAGGCCATGTCAAGGGTAAGAAATTCTAGTCCCGTTGTCTGCAATCAAAAGCTGCTGAGCGTTTCATGGGAGTGTGTGGTGTTGGCTAAGAGGATGTTCCTCATAGCCTCCTGTTCATTGAAGGTCCTGATTCATACCACAAAGGCCTTACTGGTAACTCCTTTCTCATACTTGTTCACAATTAATGGATCATTCAACAGCATATTTCCATAACAAATTCCTAGTTATGTCAACAAGATTTATAGGCATGAAGCATCTTCTTTCACTTTGGTGTTTTCTTTGATCTCGCCTTTTTGCTTTAAAAATGTTGATCATCGTATTTCCTTTTCTGGAACTTGGTGGTGATAAAAACTGATTCTACAACTACGATAAGGAAATTTTTAGATCTTGTAATTGTAGGAGTCTAACCAATCATCATTTGTGAATAAAAGGTTAAACCATTTTATTTAGGGTACCAAGGGAAGCGTTTTAATTTCTTTGTGCCCTTTTTTCCTTGGAAAAGCAAGTGCCTCCATATTCCGGGAACATTGTCGGACCTAAATTTTGATGTTGCTTTCTATGAACTGTTGATTTGGAACATGGTATTAATTTGCTTATCTAGGCAGTTTTTAGGTTCTTAAGAAAATGGAGTTACTCAAGCGTTTTATTGATCGGAAAAAATAGATTCTGAATCGGTCATTCACTCGAATAATCACTAAGTGCACAGGTTAACTCCGATTAGTCAGCTGGTACACACAGTTTCAACTAAGGCTAGACGCTTGAGTACATTTTGTAATAGGACTGTGCTTAGAATGGGAAGATACAAAAGAGCGTAGATGTGTCGGTTATTAACTCATTCAAAAGTTTCGAGTTACTGGGACCTGGGCTGGATCATCAAAAGTCTAAAAAATCCCAACTAGATAGATTATGGAACTTGCTCTTGTTGATGAAAGATGTAAAGCTGATGCCCTTGCTTTGGTTAAAAATCAAATTTTTAGTATATTTTAATAAAAGTTAATGAAATGTGTGATTTAAAAGTTAATAAAATTGCGGGTATTATAAAAACTGGGGTTGCTAACCCCCAAAATGCGATGATTCTACAAAAATTGTATATGTTAAATATGGTTAGGTTAAAGGAGGACACTGAATGATTGTTGAACCGTATACTAGATTTCTCCCGTCTCTACAAAAAATGTAGAGATTTCATGCTTTTCTTTCGAAAAGAGTGGATTAGGGAAATCCTCATGTTTGCAGCTTTCTCCAAACTTTTGGGAAGAGTGTTTAATGTATTCTATTAATTTGATTAGAATATCTTGTATTTCTACAATTTCGATTTAACTTTCTTATACAAAATACTAGAATTACATTATACATCTAATTATAATACTAGTGACATCGATAATAATATGGGAGTTACTACCCACAATAATATTTAAATAAGTAAGTTTCAAAATAAATAATTTTTTTGTTGGTTAAAATTATATATAAATTAGTTACTTTTTAAAATTAGAGAGTGTGTGAGCCACATTATTTTGAAATAATGTATTTTGGAATAGTAGATGATAATGTGTTGTTGAAAAAGAAGGAAAAGTTATTGATGTGATGAAAAATATTATTTTATTAAAGAATGTATGATTGAAAATGAGTAGATTAACGAGAATTAAAATTTTAACGTGCTCCAAACAGTGGCTTACTTTCTATTGTATAGCAAAAATAACTTTTTAAAATGTGAATGATCTATCAGAAGAATTTGGGAATATCACACAGTTGATCGAGTAGCTAGTCTCAGTAACTATTGACACAGTTGGTCGTAGGGCATCTTCTCTTTTGTTTTCTTCATATAAATTGTCATTTAACAATACTAGAATTGTACATGAGGACCAGTGAAGGACCAACGTCCTCTGATTTATAGATTAAGGACCAACACGCAATTTTCTCAAAATATTTTAATTCCAAAAAGGTACAGACCTCTTATACAGCCTGCACTCAATGCATAGGATAAAACCCTTTGACATGGCAAATAGCAACTACCCATCTGTGTCTCACCTCATCCCGTCTCTTTCATATTATAATAATAATAAATAAATATACAAATAAAAATAAAAAATAAAATTTAAATTTAATAAGAAAAATAAAGCACCGCACCGCACCCCCCTACCACAACCCTTGTTATGAGAGATCTTTCTCTCTCTATCACAGCACGTTCTAGCTTTCCCTCACACAATTTCTTTTTGATTGCTTCCCTCACAGAGAAACACAAGAACTCTTTCTTCTTTTTCTTCAAACCCTGAAAACCATTATTCCGAAAACCGCTGATTTTAAACTGTATATATTGGTTTTTTTCTATGCAAATTGGGGGTTTGGATGAGATTGAGGGCAGGAGGAAGAATTGGCAGAACCACCAGATACAGTAGAAACTATATATTTCATGCCGCCGGAGCCATTGCCTTGGGATCGGAGAGACTTTCGCAAGCACGAGAGATCCGACCCCACACGCCTTGGTGCTGCTGGAGGTTTCAGATGGCGGGACCTGCCGCATCCGCTTCATCCGCCTCCTCCTCCTACGCATCATCCCTGTCATCAACACCACAACCAGCAACGATGGTTCTCCGATTTCCGCTCCCGCCCTCTTCCCCCTGGTGAGTTTATTTCTTTCTTTCTTTATTTTTTTCACGCGCTGATTTTAGGGCTTTCTTTTGATTTATGGAGGACGTGGAATTAGTTATTCACGAATCTTGGTGATTAAAGATTATTTTCCCTTTAACAAGTTGTCGTTAGGGATTTTGGTAAACGGTTTCTTTGTTACTAAATAATGAATTTTAATTGAAGGGGGAATATGAAGTGCGCCAGGTTTAGTATGTTAATAAAAAAGATTCTTCATATAACTTGTATTTAAATTTGGCAAATTTGACGTTGAAACCGGTTTTCTGGGCAATTTTTTTTTGTGTATGGACCTGTAAATGCATTTGGTAAAATATATTTTGGGCAGATCTGATGTGCTGGAACGATGGAGCCTAGTCTAGGGTTGATCCATTCACTGTACCTGCATATATCTCTAGTTGTTTTTCTTTTTGTCCCTTCAAAAATTTGCTGAAATTGTGAGTTTTATGGAAGGAAAATTCTGTGAAGGACAGACTTTTTTGCTTGTGTTGATTTTTTCTATGTTTTTTTTTTTGGCCCATTTTTGTGGGTGTTTGAATGTTTCTGCTGAAGGTCATGGTAAGCAGGGTGGTTGGCACATGTATCCTGAGGAGTCCGCTCGTGGGTTTCCGCCTTTAGGGTCTCGATTCAATGAAAGGAATTTTGATGACGACAATTCTCGGCCTTTTTTGTCTCGTGGCGATGGAAGATATTTCAGAAATAGCCGGGAATCTAGAGGTTCCTTTAGCCAGAAAGACTGGAAGGTTCACTCTTGGGAACCTCCTAAATCACCTAGTTGTCTTGGAAAACTGGATAATGAGGTCAATGATCAAATATCTGTAGGTACTATGCAAACATGCAACAACAATGACAACCACAACCACAACCACAACAAGAACAACTCCCATCCTGATCCCAAATTTGAGAAATCATACAATCAATCTCAGATGAAATATCAACTTGATGAGAGTGGTAGCAATGCTGATGGATTGGACAGCACTGTTCAGAAAGTAGAGATAGAGAACTCACTGGGATCGATAGATTGGAAGCCCCTGAAATGGACCAGGTCAGAAAGCTTGTCTTCTCGGGGATCTGGTTTTAGCCATTCAAGTAGCTCCAAGAGCATGGGAGCAGACTCCAATGAGATAAAAGCTGAGCTGCAACCAAAGAATGTGATGGCAGTCCAGTCTCCTTCTGGGGAGGCTGCTGCTTGTGTGAAATCCAACGTTCCCACTCCCTCCCCATCAGAAGAGACAAGTTCCAGAAAGAAGCCACGCCTTGGCTGGGGTGAGGGACTGGCAAAGTATGAGAAGAAGAATGTAGATGGCCCTGAAGATGGCGCAACCCAAAATGGATTGGTCATTAGCACTAATAAAACAGAACCTGCACTCTCTCTCTCTGCAAACGTGGCTGATAAAAGTCCTAGGGTAGCCATTTTTCCAGATGATGCCTCTCCTGCTACTCCATGTTCAGTTGCTTTTAGTTCCTCCCCAGGTAAATTGTGCTTTTCTTTTTAAACATATGGCCGTACTACAATGTTTGTTTATTGTTATATCTGTCCTTTTCCTTCCTATAAATATCGAGGATTAAATGTTGAACAAAGGATCAAGAAATCTATAAGTTTGACAGTGACATTAAAGATTCTCTTACCTCGTTTGGTGCATTTTCTAAATTAGGATCGTCTGTTGGTTCTTGTCTCCATGTGTGGCTATACCATTAAGTGATTGTTGGATAAAACTTTGCTAGAATTTTAGGTCCCATGGGACCCACAACTTTTTATCAATTTTTCAACCACCCATTTCATCATTTTATCTCAAAATTTGCTAAAATTCTTATTAAAAGCTTTGTCAAACTTCCCCTAAAAACACATGAGGTCTTTATGAGAATTGTCTCTTAACCAAAAGATAGATATAACAGTTTTGCCTTTGAGATTAAAGTTCTTATCACCTCTCAGTTTTCTGTTAGGCTTGACATAGATACTTCAAGCTGGTCGTAGAACAAAGATTGACAATTTATGTTTTTTTCTCGACTGTTTCCCCATATTCAGGACAATTATGAGAATTTTTGACTGCCTGGCATTGAGGCTTTCCAACATGTTTAGGTTCTTTGTGAACTTTTGCGTTTACCATGATAGCATAGGTTATCTTCCTCCCCTTAAGCTGTCAGAGATTTATCCACCAGTCTCGCCTTCATTTATGTGCTTGTTTGGGAGAAATTATAATGAGGTTTTAATGAAGAGTGATGGGTCCCACGAAATGTTTGGATAATAAGTGGATGGTAGTTGTGAAGGTGTGGTTATAATTGAAGTTGACTTTGGCTTCAAATTATAACGAGATTATAATTTTAACCAAACAAGCACTGTATAGCATTGAAAGACGGGCAGTGGTGAACAATCATTTTTTAATAATTAGCCCATCTTTAATGCTCTTTTTATTTTTGTATTGAAGTTTCCTATTTGAACTTTTCTTGATCTTGTGCATTAATTTGTTTCTTGCTTGTTGGTTTCTGGTCCTGTCTTGTTAATTTTTGTCCGACATCAGTTTTACTTTTTGCTATCGCTCATCACAAATCAATGCTGATTTATATAAGCTTCCAATTGCTTTGGCATCTTAAATGAATTACGTGTTGGTAAGTAGAATAATCTTTCAAAGCATGTAACATATTTATGCCCGGTATGTTGGTTATCAAAAGTTACTTCCTTGATGAATTTCAATGAAGGGATGATGTAGCAGTTGCAGTGGTTCTCTTTACTTAATGTGCAAAGAAGTTCTAAATTAGCCTAGCAGTAAGTTGTAGTTTGAAATCTTCACCTTGTCGAGCAATTTTGTTCGTGTAAACTGATTTTATGTTCTTCTTTTGAGTGAAAGCTAGTTGTATCAGTAATTGTTTTCAACTTTTCTAATTTGATCTCATTTTAAGTTTAATAACTATTACAGGTACCGAGGAAAACCAATCAGTCAAGGTAGCCAGTATTGATCATGATGTTTCTAATTTAAGCTGCTCACGAAGTATTCTTTCACACACTCCCTGTCATGGACCAGCTTTTAATTTAGAAAATTTGGAGCCCCCATCTGTTGCTAATTTGAGCTCTTACGTTAATGAATTGTTACAATCTGATGATTCAAGTTCCATGGATGCTGGTTTTGTGCAATCTACTGCTATGAAAAAGTTGATGGTATGGAAAGTTGACATATTAAAAGCAGTCGAGATGACTGAATCTGAGATAGACTCGCTTGAAACGGAACTCAAGTCATCGATATCTGAATCTAGAGTTGGCTGCTATCGTCTTCCAGCATCCAGTTCACTGCCTGGAGAATGCAACTTAAGAGCTCGTGAAGAGCTAGTTGCCAGACGTGCTCCACTGCAGTTTTCTAGTAGCGGAATTAAGATTATAGAGAGCACAGCTAATGCATTGGAAACTGATTTGAAAGAAGAGAATATGGATAGTCCAGGAAGTGCGACATCTAAGTTTGTTGAAGTGCCTTCATCTGTGCAAGATGTTTTCCCTCTTGATTCAGCAAAACCCATTGACGGTTTCTTGAAATTAGATGTAAATAAATGTAGGAAGCTGGGAGGCAGTGATCTTAATGATGAGGCAAACGCTGGTGATATGCCCACTCATGTGGATGATTTTCAACCTCGTCTAAGTAGTAGTTGTCAAACTCAGTCTACTGATAGCATTTTAAGTGGCAGTGGGGAAGATATTTATAATTTAATACTGGCTTCTAACAAAGATTCTGCAAATAGAGCTTCGGAAGTGCTTAATAAGTTATTGCCTGCCAATCAGTATCATTCCACTGTCTCTTATTTGCAATGTGATCCCATGATAGTGAAGAAAAAAATTCTAATGAGGCGGCGATTCCTACAGTTTAAGGAGAAAGTTATCACTCTGAAGTTTAGGGCATTTCGGCATTTCTGGAAGGATGATCGTCTAAATGCTTCAATGAAAATTCCTGCGAAGTCTTCCAAGAAGTTAGATCAAAGGTTTCGGTTTACGCGCCATAGATCTCAAAAGCATCTTCCCCCTGATATCCCTCAATTTTCGTATCCGGGTAATGAATTTTTGCTTTATATATTCCTTTTTATGCTTCTCCTTCCCTGCTGCTCCCTCCTCTTTTGATGATTCCTTCCAACAACTCATGTGCTGTCTATCTGGCGTTAAAGAAATTTTCTCTTAGTATCGTTTTCAACGCCCTAGGTAGAAAAGGAACAAAAATCAGCTATTTTTATTTTTGACATCTTGGCTCCTTTATTAATGTTTTTTTATGGTTAATTGAAAGTAGAACACTAAAGTGTCTCTTGATTTTTGTTACTCATATCGGATCTTCCATTGGAGAATATTAGGTTTGGATTGTTTCTTGTGGTAATTTACTCTGGATAATTAGAATATGTGACATGACATCTTAGAGAAACTAATCTTTGACGTCCTTTTGATACAATTAGTTCAATTGGCTATTACTCAACTGAATGAGAATGCTATCGAGCTTAACATTTTTTACCAGCATTTCTCTTGGAGAATTCTATTGTTTGAAACTTTAGCTTGATTGGATTGGTTTGTAACGAGTTCTAAATGTTTTACTTTATGATATAGAATTTGCAACCTTTCCCAAAACCTTTTGGCGCCATTTGATACAAGACAAAAATATAAGGTGTGATATTGATTGGACCCACTTTCTTCATCTTTTCATCTCCTTGCCTTGTTATCAAAAGCACTGCTCATGGTGATTTTCAGCCATGCCCAACAACTGCCCCTATGTCAGCTTTTTCTCCATTTCTTTTCCCTGTGAACCTTCAGTGTTACTTTGTCCTTTAATCTGATCGGAGCCCAACAATCATTTGTTATTAGAAAATCTCATAATGATATTCTATATCCCCCGTCTCTCTATGCCCATGTCATGCTCGTGGGTCCTTGAAGGAGAATGCATTATTTTGGTTCCAAATTGTGTGCCTTTCTTTTGAAATCCCATTCATACTGCTGTTTAGACGTGCCCAAAAAAAAATCCCCCGTTTCTTATTTTCTCTAATGCTTTTCCTTCTGAACTTTCAGTGATCTCGGCTATCATTGATATGATAAACTCTGTTGAATTCCTACATTTGTCCTTGGAAGATTCGATAATGATATTCCAACATGTCCATGTCATGTTATTGGGTCCTTGATTTTAGGAGAATGTGTTACCACTTGGTCTGCTGCATAACTAGCCAGCATTGATATGCAAAAAGATTAAGACACCCCTAATTTCTGCTTTTGCTGCATCAAATCTTAAGCCTTGAAACCTTCAAATGATAGATACTGGAAACTGGTGCTATGACAAGGGAGTAAGAGCATTTGGGAGTGCTTAAAACCTCCTGCACTGTCATACATGCTCTAAACTTTGCACTTTTGAATATTAGCAATATAGTTTCAACAATAAATGAACCTTCTGCAAAGAATGTCGAGGGAAGATTTAGAAGCATGAATGCTCTAGTTTGTTCTGTATAAAATGACGAAACACGCTGTATCATTTTCAAATCTCTTTTGTAGGCCCTCATTATTTGGTGATGTAAGCTCTTGATTAATCTGATTAGACATTTGCCTTTTCTCGCTTGCTTGTTCTCTTGATATTCTACAACTATAAGATTTGGAACTGATCAGGTCTCACCGCTTGTCAAACTTTGTCAGGCGAGAAGCTGATGGAATATTCAGCGGATCTCATATTTTTTCCGCATAAAAATCTTTTTTAACAACATTCAATTTCATATCTTGAGTTTTTCTCTCAACTTTGCGATGTTCTTTTTTGTTAAAATACGAGAACTCACAAGGCTTATCCGTGCAGTTGTTTGTTTAGAACTAAGAGAAGCGAACCATGAAACCTCATGCCTTCATCTTTTAAGCAGTGGTAGGAAACAGTTTTTTTCTTAAGCATATAGATAGATCAATTTTTCTGGAAACTGATTTTAGCTTGGATTTGTTGTTAGACTGAGGAGGTGAGATGGATGGCTTTCAACTTTTGGCAGTTATGTTGGTTAATGTGCTGTTGATGTGTGTTTTTTTTTTCCATGAATATCTCGCTTTTCTGTTGTTTCTTTTCTTTTCCATTATTTCAATATAAATCAATTAAAACAAAGAATGAAAAGAAAAATGGCAAGAGAAATTTCTTGTTTGGCATAGCGAATTTGAAAATCATTTTTCCTAAAACTTATTTTCAACTACACATTCTCCAATAAAATAATTTTGCACGTGGATTCTTAATTTTTCCTTACTTTTTAACCACACGTTCTCCATAAACATTTTTCACTTCAAATACTCTCTCAAACACTTCATATGATGTAGAAAAAAAAAATGTGGAGGAAAAGAGGACAGGGATTCTCTATAATGAATGTGGCATCGTGGTAGCACCTTTATTTGTCTTATGTGGGTGGACCACATTGGTATGGATATCATTGGTCGCTTTATTTCGTGTACACTTCATGCTTTTTCTGCTGTTAGATTGCTATTAGTATGAATTAAGTTGAAGCTGATATGGTTCCAACTACATCGAGTGTGATCTATTGTACATGAACTGAATAAGTGCTTTTTGGGTGCTAAGATACTGATTTTGGATGACTTGAGAAACTTGCTGTCATGATCATACAGCTAGATAGTGGGACACACATCAAGTCACTAACTTAAGTTGTTCAGAGTTTTGGTCTTTCTCATTAATTCCTTACATGGCGATTGACAGAAGGGATTTGGGTTTCAGCAAAGATTTTTTGAGGCCCACTGCCCATGTGTTGCCACTAGTGAACACTGAGTGGTGGTCTTCTTTAGAGCTGTCTTTCAATGTGTTCCTCGTTCATTGCTTATATTGTCTGATTACCTCTCTCATGTTTGCCTTCAGGCTTAAATGTTTTCATGGATTACAAAATTGACTATTTAGTGGTAACTAATACTGAAATTCTCAACATTTGCTTTAACTGGTCATGGCAGATGGAATTTTTAATGTGGTGCCTGAAGCAGAAGTAAGTGATTATGCGAGCAGATTGCTTTCAGATGCCCAGGTCAAACTCTGTAGGAATACGTTGAAGATGCCAGCTTTAATTTTGGATGAAAAGGAGAAGATGATGTCAAAGTTCATTTCGAGTAATTGTTTGGTGGAAGATCCATGTGCTGTCGAGAAAGAAAGGTCTATGATCAACTGTTGGAGTTCTGAAGAGAGAGAAATTTTCATCGACAAGCTTGCTACCTTTGGGAAAGATTTCAGGAAGATCGCATCTTTTCTGGATCATAAAACAACAGCAGATTGTGTAGAGTTCTACTACAAGAATCACAAGTCTGATTGCTTTGAAAAGGCAAGAAAGAGGCCAGACGTTACTAAGCCAAAGAAGTCCCGATCTACTAATACATACCTGGTTGCATCTGGGAAAAGATGGAATCGTGAGGTTAATGCAGCTTCCCTTGATATAGTGGGTTCAGCTTCAGCTAGCGCTGCTAATGTTATTGATGGCATAGAAATTCATCAGAATCACACGTCTAGATACTTTTTCGGTGGTGCTTACAAAGCACTGAGGATTGATCATGGTTCATTAGAGCAATGGACTGGTCTTGACGTCTATAATAATGACAGAGAAACTGTGGCTGCTGATGTGTTGGCTGGTATTTGTGGCTCCCTATCATCAGAAGCTACGGGTTCTTGCATCACTAGTTCTGTTGACCTTGGAGAGGGCTATCAGGATTGGAGGTATCACAGAGTGGGTTCTTCCACAAGGCAGCCTTTAACCGCTGAAGTTACACAGAATGTTGATGGTGAACGTTCAGATGATGGCCGTGAGGAGATGGATTCTACTGATTGGACTGATGAGGAGAAGTCCATCTTCATTCAGGCCGTGTCATCCTATGGCAAGGATTTTGCAAAGATCTCACGATGTGTCAGAACAAGATCCAGAGATCAATGCAAGGTCTACTTTAGCAAGGCCCGAAAGTGTCTTGGATTGGATCTGATTCATCCTTCACCTGGGGATGTAGTATCTGATGATGTTAAAGGAGGTGGCAGTGACACAGAAGGTGCTTGTGTAGTGGAGACTGGCTCAGTTATTTCCAGTGAGAAGTCAAGATCTAAGATGGAAGATGACACTCTGTTGAGCTGCGAATCTGATCTTGTAGGAACAATGAATTTGAAGCCCAATGTTAAGAAATATGAGAATAATAATGGAATAACATATCAGGTTTCCATAGGTACTGAACATGTGTTAAAGAATTCTGTGCCTACTGATTGCCAAGTGGATAATAAGCCAGATCTTGACTTTGATGTGGGCCGCGAGGAACGAAATGGTGTTAATAGTGGGTCTGCAGCTGCTGTAAAACATAAAAATGTTTTTGTATGCTCCAAGGAAGTAGCTGAGCAAGTTATTGAAGAGGCAGATGACCATGCCTTGCCAAACAGATCTAGTAATGAGGCTGAGAAGATAGTTTTGCATGAGGTTCCTAATGGGCATCATGGGCCAGGAAATGAAGGACGAGGACTCCTATTACCCGAATGTAGTTTGCACTATAAGAAAGTTGAAAATGGGCATGCTACTACTGGTGAAATGAATAGCCTAAGCTGCTCAAAGAGAGAGAGGAACGAAGAGCCCCAGCCATCTGCAATTCCTTCTCATCCTTCTGCTGACATGCATTCTTCTTCACAGGTCAATATTTTATCTGGATGCCAGAAGACTGGCTTGGAAAGCTCTTTCGCAGATAAGTCTCACACCGTTATGTTGCAGCACAGAGATTGCTTAGCACCCACGATTTCGTTGCCACAATTTTCTGCTTCAAGTAAAGTCACATCATCAGCCATTGGTGACGATGGAATTAAAGATGGGCCCGGTCAAGAGATTGTTTCGGTAGGTGATTGTCATCGGCATTCAGGACGCTCATTGTTGGACCATGTTGAATCTTCCCAGGTTCTCTGCGGTTGTCCTTCATCAGTTTCAACAATGAAAGAGAGGAATAGCAGTATGAATTGTAAAAGACCCATTTTACTTCTAAGTGCCCCAAAGTCAGATGGAAATTTTCATCCGGACAGGCATTCAGAGTTTTATCTCCAGAAGTGCAACAGTTTGAGAAATCATAGTTCAGATGCTGAAGCTTCACTTCCAGCCCAAGAACAGACCAAAGATCATTATAGACCTCAATCAGGCAGTTCAACAGATTTGGAAAAACCTTGCAGAAATGGTGATGTGAAATTGTTTGGTAAAATTTTAATCTCTGAGCAGAAACCAATTTCTAGTATACACAAGAGTGATGATAATAAGACTCAGCATCGTAAAGCAGGAAACCAGTCATTGAAACTAAAACTCTTGGGTGATAGGAGTGCTGATTTCAATCCAGATCAAGTGCCGTTTGAACATGCCAGCTGTTTGGGCTCTGAGCATGTTCCTGTTGGGAATTTTGGGTTTTGTGATGGAAGCAGAATGCAAAATGGCTTCCCTCGTTTACCGGACTCTACTCTCTTGCTGACCAAGTATCCTGATGCGTTTAATAATTGTGCCACACCCTCTGCCAAATTGGAGCGAGCTGTTAGGAGCAATGGTCATAGTTTAAATGGTATCTCTTGTTTTCCAACTAGAGAACCAAGTAGCAGCAATGGAGCAGCCGATTATCAGGTGTTGAGGAGTCAAGAAGTTCTGCCTTTTAGCATAGATGTGAAGCGGCAGCAGGATTTATATGCTGAGGTGCAAAGAAGAAACGGGTTTGATGTTTCAGGCATACAACAGCAAGAAAGAGGGATGGTTGGAATTAACCTGGTTGGAAGAGGTGGGGTTCTTGTTGGAGGCCAGTCTACCGGTGTTTCAGATCCAGTGGCAGTCATCAAAATGCAGTATGCTAAGGCCAAACAATTTGGTGCACAGAACATCATCATTGAGGATGATTCTTGGAGAAGCAATGGGGATGTAGGCAGGTAGTAAAAGTGGAGGGGGGGCAAAATTTCTTATTCTTGCCTCGTGTATATTAGTTTTTGTTTGAATTAAGCAGTTTTAGGCATTGGACAGTTTCAAATCCATCTTTTTGTTCAGAGGATTCCTAGGTCTGTAATATTGCAGCAGCTTTGTATTTGTTGTATTTGATGGAAATACAGAAATAAACTGTCAAAAGATTGGAAGGAGGAATTTCCGTTTAACTGGATGTGATAATGTTGTCTCAAAGCATACGTTTTGTGACAATCACCATCAACCTGGAAGAGTCGTTCTGAAAAGTTTCGCTTTTGTAGGTGTATCCCATTTAATTAAGTCGTCATTTTCACTATGGTTCAATTCCCTAGTTTTTGCATTATGATTTTATGGATCTTGCCTCTGAAATGTTTAGATAAGTTTAACTTAATGCAGGAACACCATTCAATTAAATTGAATTGACTTTTGGGTATATTATTCTATATTCATGGCACTATGTTCAATGTGATCCTAAAGAAGGAACTTATCTCAGTTATCTGTTTCGTAATGACTGCATTATGGCCTGTTTGGGTCGGATTAAAATATGATTTTAATCTAAATCAAAGTCAAATAATCAATATTAACCACACTTTCATTTTCATGGGTCTCATATTTTTTCAATCATATATTTCAAAAATTTCTGTCACAATCCACTAAAAATCTAATTTTAATTCCCACCTAACACTCATGTCTTATTTTGGTTTACAATAAACCTCAAGGTACAGGTTGTAATTTGATTTCAGGTGTCATTATCGGACTGGAGCAGTCACTTCCCATTCATAATTGGTAAAGTTCTTTGCTTGAACTTATTTTGGCTGTTTCCCAAGTTTTGAGAGTAGTTCAGCACATCATGTATTTCATGTATTCTTTCAAGTTCTTTTTTGTGAATTAGATCAAGGTAGAATTT
>CAIGRO010094763.1:0-10464 GCA_903798355.1 Fraxinus baroniana | reverse complement strand
ATTATTTTATAATTATTTTACTTAATTTTTTTTTTTTTTAGGCTTACGATAAAGAAAAACCACCTCACTACTTAATTTCGCCTTTTTAAACCTTGGGAAGGTGAAATATATCAGCAATCACACAAGAAATAAGAAGTAAAACACCAGTATCTCAAACACAATTGAAACCTATAAGGGTGCGTTTGGTTCACCATATAAGACAGGATATGGATAATTATTTACAATATGATTTTTGTTAGATGGTACCCGGATTAAATTAATCCGGCAACTTTTCCTGCACAAGACTAATCGGATAAATTTAACCAGACAGAAGGCACTCAGGTTTAGGGCGGGTTGTATTAAACTGTCAAAAATAGTGCACAATCCTAATCACAGAAATCTCATTTAAAAAAATTTCGCTTGCGCCTTTCGCAAACTTCACTCAACTTCTTGCAACAATCTCTCATCACTTCAACAATTCTTTTGTGTCTTCACTCAATATATTGCCAAAATATCTCATTACAAAAACAATTGTTCAAGAACCAACTGTATCTTCTAATTCGACATCATAACTTTGCCCTTGTTTGACAACCATTAATTGTGGAAAACAATGTTTTGAATAATGTTTTTTAGGAGAATGAGTGATTAAAAAGTAGGGAAAAATTTTAGATTTACGTGCAGAATATTTTATTGTATGAATATGCGGTTGAAAATGATTATGCAGAAAAAAGAGTTTGAAAATAATGGTCGTCAAATAGGGGCTAAGATTTTATCTCTGTACTTTTTAAGGCAGTCATTGCTTGATGTTTTGTAAATCAGCCATCGAAAATACACTATTATGTTCTCTGTGTTTGTGCGTGCATTGTAGTGGTGATGAGGGGAGAAGGGTCGCAGCATCGCTACCAAGGGTTTACATAACCTTTTTTATGAGTTAGATATATGGTGTTGAGATATTTCTTTCTTTTCTTTTCTTTTCTCTCTTCTCTTCTCTTCTCTTCTCTTCTCTTCTCTTCTTTTTTTTTTTCGCTCTGGCACCATAGACTGTCATTCTAATTACTACTAGGTCTTCTATTACATTCTCTGTTTTTGTATAGTGCTGTTTTTCTAATCTTTTCAGGCTTAAATTTTGTCTTACAATCAATTAGAATCAGGAATGTTGAGATTTGTTCTGGTGGTTTAGCACTGCCTATTAACTTTCACTTTCCCTTTCCCTTTCTGAATACAAAGCAAAACTCATTAGGACCATTTTGTGCTAATGTACAACTAATATGAATACAAAATGGCTATGCTAAATGGATAATGTCCGAAATATTTAGGACCATCTTGAAAATTCAGTTGGAAGCTATAATTAATTAGTTCAAGTTTCGTTAGATATTACTTTGATTGCATTACGAATTCAATAAATTTATATTATCTGATATTTATTACTGAATAGTTATATTTATTTTATACAAAATTAGATTAATAATATCTTGATAAATTATTGATTCTCAGATGCTTATTCATTCTTCTAATGTGGTGTCGCCCCAAACGCAGTATAATAATAATAATAATATATCTCAATCCAACATCATAAGATACACCCAATATTATCCTCTTTAATACTCTCCACTCCAAGGGCCTGTTTGGGCAAAATTTTAATTTAAGTCAAAGTCAAATAATCAATATCAACTACATCTTTCATGGGTCCCACATCTTTTCAACCACACATTAATATCTAATTTTAATATACACCAGACACCCTCCAATACTATCACCCCACTAACCACCCGAATACAATATCGTGTACAGTGTCCCTAACCCACTAAGAGGATAGAAATAATCTAGAAGTGGATATTTGATGTTTTTACTCCAAAGTTTAATTCTACATGATAAGCGCTTATTTATAGTCCTTAGCTTGACTTTGTTGTTTTGATTATTTATCAGCGCTGTTGTCACAGATGTTGTGAGATATTTATTAATTTCTAGTATTCTTGTGTGATATTTTGAAGAGAAGATGCATCTTATAATGTTAATGTTTCATCATTGAATTCAAAAGGAGCAGTAAGCTGAGCCATAGATAGCAATGATAAAATACTGTGATTAATTCTCTGGGACAATGTAAATGCCACGCTGGCATCGACTGGACACTTATCTTAGAAACCATTTTTGATTAATACAATTTGGAAGGACGGCATGCATTTACGTCGAGCAATGCATGCATCATTAAAATACTTAATGATGGTTGATAGTTCTAAGTTCAGGCAAAGTGATTCACTGACCTAGGAAGAAAATGGGAAAAAGACACTATATGGCTACATCTCCTCTGGATATTTTTGACTGTGTTCCAATTCTTGTCATTCATAGAATCAAAATACAGAGCGAGAGATGTCTCTCCATTTTCAAGTCCATCAGGCCATCTGCACACATGGAAGTCCTTACATGCCTGAATGGTAACAAGCAATAATGTTAGCTCCTAGTATCTGAAAAAGAAAGGAACAATAATGTAACTAGTTAAATATATGAACAGAAAATTCTTTTATTCCATTAAGCTTTTAGCCAGCATGCTTTCAAAGATTGTAAGGGATTCAATTACACTGTTTGATCAGGGTGACAGAAACAAGGTAGAGTATGAAAATTTGCAACCACTTCAGAACAGTGTTACATGCAACATGTAATGATGATACATAAAAAAGCCATCTGTATTTGCAGAATAACAGAAACCGAAGGATTTCACTAATGTAGATATTTAAAATGCTTACTAGGATAAAGAAAGTGAATCACCATCTCCAAGGACGGGATTCTAATTCCAGTTATGTCCCTTTCCTCATCAAAGCTCTGGAAGTAAACAAGGTTATTGACAACAGAATCAGATATAAAGACTGGAAATGCAAATAACATGTGATAGCATCCAAAGTTTTAAAACAATTTACCTCGTGGTACCAAGAGTATAATGGGACGATTCCCAAACCATCAACTATGCTGGGTTTAGTTTCCACTCCAAGTCTTTCACATGCATCCAGTAATTTATCCAGCTTGTAAAGAGAATCAAACTGAATATGGCAACAGAAAAGGTGAAAAGTTCTAAATCAGAAACAAATTATAATAAGAGAATATATAACTTTGAGAAACAAGGGGGCATGACCCTGGTTTTGTCTGAATTGAAGACCTTGCAAAACATAGAATAAGAAGGGGCTAAACAGATACTCAAACTTATGAGACAGAAAAGGCTGTCAAGTGTTGACAAACACCCAAGGAGTCAGAACTTTGGTAGGTGAAAGAATTGCAAATGCAAAAAAGTGTTCAACCCTACACACATCCTTTCGTTTCTGAGGTGACCAAGAGAAAAGTGTAGCTAATAGCACTAGAACAACGAGGATAGGCTAGAGGCTTAAAAAACAAGCTACAAAAACTTACATAAACTCAAAAGGTTCTTGCTCTATTTCTTCAACTATCCTATTGTTTCTCTCAATCTAGATCACCCAAAACCGAAACTATTCTCTTTTCACATGATTCAGGAACTAAGTCAAGGATCTAAAAGTAAACTTACTCAGGTCCCGTTTGAGCCACCTTTTTCATCCCTAAAAATGAAAAATATGACAGTTATCCATCACATCAAACCATCAATTTTGAATTTCTATCTCTTGTGTGACGCAATAATGGCTATATTTTTCATTCTCATTCTAGAAAAAGGTGGCTCAAACGGGGCCTTAACCTAGCATTTTGATAAACCCTGAGCTATATACAGTTTTTATGTTTCTCCTTCTTGAGAGAATGTGCTGAAAATTATTTGATTGGAATTGTGGCATACCATAGAATTTAAACCTTATTATTGTCAGTTCACCAAAGAAAGCAAGGACCCCATGCTAATGTTCATCTACATTATAACCTATACTTATACACACAAAAGAGTACAAAACGAGATTTTTGCGGTATGGATATTATGTCTGTGCAGTTGAAGTATACAAATATATTTATTCCATAGGCATGGGAAACAACTGTGGATGCTTCGACATAGGGTTAGGTTTTCTACTCATACGAATATAAAGATGTATATAGCACAATTCGGAAATGAATCTCAACATGTATCAGTGTTTCAACAAGAAAATGCTTGAAATGATAAATTTGACTTCTGTGGACAGTAAGCCTCTAGTAAATCCCAGATGATTTTTTCCCAAAATTATTAATTCTTTGTGCAGTTCATTTTGTAATCGAAATCTTGCAAATAAATCAAAATTTGTTCACCGAAATCAAACCAAAAAACACAGAGCATTCATGATTCAATAATAGCAGTTACACAAATTAAAATCGAGAGCTAGTGATGGTTACATAATTGCGTTTCTCCCTTCGGAGCCAAAGATCATGGTTACCAGGCACATAGAACACACGCTGAAACCTTTCTCTCAAAAGGGACATTGTCAGAACGAAATTCCCACAAGTCTCAGCCACATCTCCTGCAACAATAAGAACATCTTTCTTGTATCTATTGCTTGACAAAGACCTCACCCAGCTCATGTTCTCAAGGTAATCTGTGTGCAAGTCCGAGACTACAAATACCCGCGACCCAATTGTCTCTGCTTGCACAGAAGGCAGAATCTGAGTCCTCACTATGCGGGAGGGAGAAATTATACTTCTTCTTCTACTACTACTAGGGTTTATGAAATCCAATCCACTGGAAAGATAGCTGAAATTTGCATTCCCTGGGTGTTGAGGCATTGGAAGGCAGGCAGAGTACAAGCAAAGAGCCATTTGTAGCCAAAACAAAACCTATATCAATGTACAGACCTACTGTTTCAACCGAATTGGATAGCAGAACCAATATCCCTAAAACTATGAACTGAAAATTCCCAAATTCTGACTCTCCTTGTCTCACTCTCTAAACACACATTGGCACTTTCCCTGTGTGGAATTGAATCGTGTCCGGCTGAAAATGCCAGGCGCCCTACGGTCTAGCCACATGCCTCCGCGGCTTGCTGACTAACCGTTGTATTTTTGGTTGTTTGTATCGACGCTTGTTTTGGGGCCAAAAAGATTATTATTTTTTTTTTTCACTTTTCGATCGCACATTGTAAATATTAATTAAAGTCTGAGTTGTAATTTCCTTTTTATTGTAATCGTTATTTCAATTGTAAAATAGCTCAGATATTAGTAAATGTTTAGTACGAGTCCTCATCATTTAAACGTCTACTTCTATCACTTAGGTTTTTATTTCGCAAGCTATTAGAGGGGTTATCAGTATTTCAAACATCTTTCAAACTTTATAGTGTTCGTCCTCTACACCATTGTAATTTCCTACTTTCATCAATTGTAATTTCTAACTTTTAAGCAATCAATAGTTATTACTTTCAATGCATCTCAATTTTATGTTGCAAGTTTTTTACAAATTGTAATCAATTTTTTCTTCGTCCCGAAATGACTAAGAGAAGGCGAAAGGTAGTCTAGTGGAATAGACTACTGCCGCTCGGAATCCCTTTATGTGCCAAGAAAAACGGTACCCTGTGAAAGTTGATATCAGAGCTGCGGCTCACGACCCTCAATAAAAAAGCCTATCAAGTCACTCGTTAGAGTAACTTCAAAGGAAAGTATAACGGTAGCAACAGTAACAACTGGAATAAAGGAAAAGCAACGGATGGCAGATCTAATGTCACTCCTAAATTGATGTTCTTTTTATGTTAAGGACCCCCATCGAATGGCGAAATGTCCTAAAAATGAATGGTTAATGCATATTGTCGACTAACATGTGGTGGAATGAGTTCAAAATAAGATGCCCCACAAGCTAGTTGTCGTGATGAGATTGACTTCGAAGAGGATGATGATGTAGTTGACACATTTTCACATCGGTGCAATACACTATCGTATTGAGCTACTAAAAAGAATAATGTTCCCTGAAAAGACCAAAGATGGAAGAATCAAATGCGGCCAAAGGCCTAATGTTAATTCTTTTACATTTGACAATGTTAGTGTTAATAAGCTAGTTGTTGATAAGTAGTTAAACTGCTGCCTGATTTTGGTAGTTATTTATTTCATGTTCGTTGTGTATGTCATATCTTTAATTTAATTATACAAGATGGTTTGAAACATATTAAAAATAAAATTAAAAAAATTAGGGTTGCAGTGATATATATCACTATTTCACCTAGCAGAAAACATGTTTTCAAGGAATTTTGTGCTGATTTTGAAGTGACGAATTTGAAGAAATTTGTATATAAATGGAACTCGACTTATTATCGAAATCATACGAAGAATATTAACATTTTATAACTGAATTTTATAACAATAAGCATATTAGAAACAGTGATGACACTCTTTTGAATGAATCTAATTGGAATTTAGCTTTAAAAAAAAAAAAAAAAAACTTGACAAGTATTTATGACTACAAATATTTTATCTGGAGTGTACTATCCCACTAGAAGTATAGTGATTGGACATCTTTATATTATTGCGAAGGCTTTTGATATATACAAAAATAACCCCAATTTTAGTGAAATTATATTTTCTATATAATAAAAGGTTAAAAAATATTGAGAAGAATTGCCTATATTATTTCTTTTAACATGCATCATGGACCCNAGTGTACTATCCCACTAGAAGTATAGTGATTGGACATCTTTATATTATTGCGAAGGCTTTTGATATATACAAAAATAACCCCAATTTTAGTGAAATTATATTTTCTATATAATAAAAGGTTAAAAAATATTGAGAAGAATTGCCTATATTATTTCTTTTAACATGCATCATGCCCCCCCCCCCCCCCCCCAATTCAATTTATTATATATTAAATATGTAATTGATCAAATTTCAAAAACTTTAACTTTTAACACACATATCACTTATAAAAATTTAAAATAAACTTTATGCAAAATGTATGAATTATATGCACAACGAATGTGTGAAAATATTAGTTGTGCACCCTCTACATCTATTTTTCCCTTTAATTTTGAAGAAGATGTGCTGAAATACTAAATTTATTTGAAGTCATTAACACTTACAAATATGATGTAGTGGATTCTTCCAATATGTGTGTCGCACGTAATCAAACATCGAACGTAAGTTCAAATTCATTTCCTACTGAATTATTTGATTACTTTAATCATCGTATGCCTAGTAATGTAGCAATTAGAAAACGTTCACAAGAAGTAATTGACTTGTAGCGAAAGTATAAGCGACAATGGCCACTGATATCTGTGATTGCAAAAGATTTACTAACACCTCCGATTAACTTTTTTGCAGACTTCATATTACAGAACACATTATATAATATATTGTCCAATCCGTTGAGAATATAGTTTATATTCATGCATCAACCGCAAATAATTTTTCCATCTCACTTTTATCCTCTTTGTGTGAAGGAGCACATTCCTCGAGAAATTTCGTCAAACTTATGTTGTCAGATAAAAGGATTAGACAAAATGCATTTTGGTTGCCAACATTAAAAATGTGACCCATTAAATTTCTCGACCTTTTCTTAGATCAAATTTGGGAGTGGATTACAGAATGTTGTCATTTTGATACAAAATCAGAAGATAAACGAATAAGGAGTAGAAATAAAATCAGAAAAATCAAGAAGTTTGACTTAATATTGTTGTTTCCAAAGTATTGAATTCTCCTATAAATAATTTAAAGACACTTTATCAGATTATTGGAATCAGATGATCAATAGGATCGAACACAGGAACAAATGACCAACAAGAACGAAAATAGGAATAGAAATGTAATTCGAATCCATCGATTTCATGACGTATATTTAAGGCAAATTTGCTCCATTCTATAGTGTTTAAATGCAGTCAGCAACTTTGTCTTCCAAGATACAACGAGTTTCGTCTTTTTACAAATACTAAAGTAGTACAACAATCAATAAGAGTTCCAATGAACTCAACATAGTTCGTTTTACTTGAAAAATAAAAGCAAATATAGAGAAAAGGGAAATTAAAGGCATGAATTTTGGCATTTAAATGATGTAATTTTTCTAATAGAAGGTAGGGTATTTATATGTTGTTTAATACCATTTGAATGGTCCATAAGCCTCTTCAGAATAGTGATGATTATTCAGACAACCCTTCAAACAAATAAATGTTCACATTGAAAATAGACGTCTATTATAGTTGATTAAGTCAATCACAAAAGTCTGTTACAGAAAACAAATATTGATTAGAGACGTTTATTACACAAATAGACTAGAATATTTTAATCAAATACCCAAATAATTTGATTAATTACAATTTGGCCCAAAAATTTAAACGAAAACTAATTAAATATTTTATTTTTTTTTCCCAAAAAGATATGCAAGATCAGGCGTACACCTAAATCGAGCCCATGCGTGTGGTTCGAACACTAATGGTATATAGGTCCTCCCCATTTTCACCCCTTTTCACAAAACTGGATCCCCTTTATGGTCCAAATTCAAAGGCCAAACTTGTACCTTATTAACTAAATATTTTTACACTAGTTTTCCTATGTACGACAAATGTTAACCAAATTCAATCAAATTCCCAGATTATGAGGTTCCAAATGGGTAACTTTGACTTCAATATTTCATTCAATTCTATAATTTTTTGACAAACAAATATATCGAATTTTTTTATCTCATGATATAGAACATGAATATACTTTGTTCCGTTAAGTTCGAGTCTTACTTAAATGTGCACTCAAAGGAGCTCAATTAAAACCTTAATTACACCATTTTCAACAATCCACACTATCGGACTCAACACGGTTGGTCACTATAGGACTTGCGAACCCATTAAATTTTTAGTCATATTCGTACCTAATCAAATTGTAGATTTTGACTTTCACAAACTCTTGACATCTCCAATGCCGCCAAGTGAGTAAATATTTCAAAATCTTGTAATTGGTAATGACCACTACATGGAATACTGATAAGTGTGTTTTTTCACACTCATTTAATATCTAAATATGATTTTTATTGATAAAATAAATGAAATTCTATTCACAATTACGTAATATTTGCTTCTGTATGCCACAAATCACTCAAGCATAGAGAACAAGGCAAAATGACGAAAAAAGAACTAAAATGGTACAAAAATTGTGAAGTTGGGATTATTTGTTTTTGTAGGCCAAAAATCTCATAAGGAAAGAGAACAAGGCAAAATGAGGAAAAAAATGACTAAAAGTGTACAAGAATTGTGAGATTTGGGACCAAAGTGAACAAGTCAAGAAGCTGGAGGACATTGTGATGCAATTTATGGAGGGCAAAATTGAAAGAAAAGTCAAAATTCGAGGACCAAATTGTACAAAATCAAAGTTTAGGGATGGCGTGCAATTACCTAGAGAATTGACCGTAAAATTAAAACAAAAAATGGTTTTGGCAGAAAGTTGGCGCCTAGGCACCACTTTTATAAAATTTTGGAATCTTTGCGCCACTTTTAAAAGTTTTGGACCTTTTTGTCCTTTGCCTGAAACACTGGGGACCAAAGATGCAAATTCTAAATTTTACCTTTAAATTAAAAACCCAGCTTCTGGGCGTCCTTCTTCCTCTCCTGTTCTGCCCTTTTTTTTTTCTTTGTTTCTTTTCCTTTTCCTTTTTCTTTGCCAAACAAGGATTTTATCTACAATCTTGTTATTTCTTCATTATTTTCTTCAGTTGGTAATATATTGTATGAATATTCTCCTTTGTTATCATATATATAAAATAAGCTAAATTATTTGTATTGGGATTTATGGTTGAAGGTTAACGTAACTTTAATTAATTTTAATATTTGCTCTTTAATGTTATGTTATTTATTTTCATGTGTTTCTACTATTGTATTTCATGTATTTCCATTTATATGGCCAATAGATGAATGTGTTTAGTGATTTGTACATCGTTCAAGAGAAGATTGTGCATTTTAGATCAAATAGTAGAAACTCTAGGTTCGTTTAGTGGATAGAGATATACCATTAGCTTTAGGTGACCAAATGAGCTATTTTCAAAAATATTTAATGCGGTTGTTTGGTTTTAATTGACATAGAGATATAATAGGTTAACCAACCAAGTATGGTTAATTTCGCTTAAGAGATGTAATTAACTAAAATTGAAAAATTGAGTCTAACATAGTAAATGAGTAATTCATTAATTGGCTTGTGTAGAAATTAATTAGGCAACGGTTAAGCGAACCATGAATCCCAACCACGTTTTTCCTCCAAAATTTCCAAGTGTTTATATTTTTTATTTTGTAGATTTTAGTTAATTTTCTTTATTTTCCAAAATTAAATTTTATTGTGTGTTTGTTTTCATTGTTAAAATTAAATTGATTAAAGTTGTGTAATCGAAAGTAAACATTCCTCGAGGGATCGACAACCCGGACTCTAAAAGTCCACTTTATTACTTGAGCGTCTATGTGCACTTGCGGTATAATTTTCAAGCGAACAAGTTTTTGGCGCCGTTGACGGGGAATGTTTTTACTTTGATTACCATTTTAATTAATTTTAGTTTTAACAATTTTTTTTTCATTTAATTACTTGTTTGTTTTTTTTTTTTTTAATATTTGGCTAACCCTCGTATTT
>CAIGRO010094751.1:0-13595 GCA_903798355.1 Fraxinus baroniana | reverse complement strand
TTACAAATGGCTTGAACTCTTGAGTTGTCATTCACCTTACACTTCACGTTATATCCGTTTACTACACCATAAGTTCGGACCGCCTTCCTAAATTCTTGTATGGAACTAAACAACTGACCAATATGAAGTTGTGGATCCCTCATATCCGTTTCCGCCACGAACTCTGAAAAGCGATACCCAACCTCATCGTCAGATGAAATGTCTGATAACAATTCCTCTGAAGATGGATATTCTAAATCATCGGCATCATCGTTCTTGTCCTGTACCACTACATCATCTTCTTCTCGTTCAGGAGCCCCTCCATCACATCCAACCTCAATTCCCTCTGTCACATTATTGTCGAACAACCAATCATCTTCACCAGTTGATAACTCCTTATCGGAATCAATGAAGTCGGGGTCATCCTCTGTACCTATCACAGAAAGAAGAAATTGTAGAACATCAACTTGGTAATTATTGCACTCAATTTATATCATAACCACAGAAATAAGAAACTGTACAACACCAACATGGTAATAACGCAATTGGCTATGGCAATCGTTTTATATCTTAAAGCACAGAAACAAGAGAAAGAAGAAACTGCATAACCCGCCCTTGGTAATTATGCAAGTGGTTATTGCACTTCATTTATATCTTAATCACAAAAATAAGAAACTGTAGAACATTTGGGACCGACATTACTGAATAAATTCACAAATTAACTATGGGAATTACCTGTCTGTGGTCCCTCCATGTGCGAATGTTGGGACCTTTACAGATTCGAGGTCGGGTTGGGGCCTACGAAGACAATGTAAAGCTTAATTCCTATTTTCCACTCGGTCCGTGCAGAGATTCAGCTTCCAACTTTGGACAAGCACGATTTTTTGTTCTCTCTAGGGCATTATTGTCGCGATTTTATGAGATAAAAATGGGTGAGCCGTGTTTGGAATTTATCAAATGGTTCGTGACATGGCGAGAACATCGAGTAATTAACGGCCAAGTAGGACAATCGTTATCCACGTAGGCAATTGCNTATTAAGTTCAGTGAGTGATTGGATGCAACTTCAAGTTCGGTTAGTGAAACGTGACAGTTCATAAAGTTCAGTGACCATTGAAACAATTAACTCCGAGGTAAATGCATGGTTTAAGCAGATTTTAAATTTGGAATAATTACACCCATCCCCGCATTTTAAATTTCTATTTCAATAATCAGGTTTTAACTTTATTATTTCACAAATCAGGTTATAAATAATTTTTTAGTATCAAATATGATATTATTAATTAAATTCTAATTAAACACTACTATCATTTTCTTTGAGAATGGAGAGAGAAATTATTCAAAATGGGGGAAAACCTCCTTCTACCACATGAGAGAGAAACTTGTGCCCACTCCACCCACATTCCACCCTTATAAATCTCTCTCTCTCTCTCTCTCTCCGATGGCGACGTAGTGGGGCAATGGCGATGGTGGGGATTGTGCCTAGTTGGTGTTGGTGGCGGTGGTGACGATTTCTTCCCCCCTCTCTCTCCACGCACCCCCACCTCATCCCTTTTCTATATTCCAGTGCCGAGCTGTCTGTGAAGTCGTTGAATGGAGTGCTAGCCACCACCGTCAAAGGTCTCTTCTACTAGAGCTGCACGATTCTTACACTTAGAAGGAGTTGCTTTTTCTATTTCCAACGTGGATGCAACTTTTAGTGGTTCGATTAATCAGCCTAGTTCGAGCTGATTTAGGTGGTGGTGATTGTACTGTAGATAAAGGAGGTGGGAAATTAGATCTCGGAGGTGAGGACGAGATCGGTGGCGGAGGTGAGTATGGTGGTGGTAGAGGTGAGTACATTTGTTGTGGTGGGGAAAAAACTAGTGGTGAAGGTGGAGTTGGTTTAGAACTTGGTAGCTGAGATTTTGGTGGTGGTGGTGGTGGTGGTGAGGTAGCACGACATTTGATTGGTGTCGATGGTAGCTCCGTGGATAGGGTAAATCTGCAGTGGTACTGATTTACATTTGGTACGATAGACGATGTTTTTAGGTGGTGGTGGTAATGATTTGACACTGGAGTAGGAGTGGCAGCGATGATTTGGGTCTTCTCGCCTGTTTTATTACAGAGGTGGTGGTGGTAGAATTTTGAGGTATGTTTGAAAGTGAAGGAGGTGGTGGCATAGTGATTGGTGGATAGTTCGAGTCGTGTGTTTTCTAAATTTGTTTGTGGTGCATCTGTTGATGGTGTGATGTCGATGGTGGTGGTGGTGGTGGAGGATGGTGCTTCTTTATTGTCACACTTTTTGTTCGTTTTCCCATCATCATTTTTTGTACTCTAAATTTGAGTTGAAGGTGTAGTGGTGGTATATTGGAGGTGATGGTGGTGTGACTGGTAGTGGATTGTGGTGTTTGTTCGTAGTGTAAAAGGATTTGTTTGTGGTGACCATTTATGACCAAATATGTATTTATTATGACTGGTTGTGACCAATTTTGTGCTAATTGTGACTAATTGTGACTCGTTGTAACCAATTCTGTGTTAATTGTGACTGGTTGTGACTTGATCACATACCGTGTCACAACTTGGTCATAGACAGTCACACTGAATACAAATTTGATCATAATTAGTCACGGATGACACAGATAGTCACATTAACTACAAATTTGGTCACAATTAGTCACGTATGACACAGACAGTCACACTGTATACAAATTTGGTCACAATTAGTCACATATGACACAAGTGTCACACTTAATACAAATTTGGTCACAATTAGTCATGGATGACACGTCACTGACTTGATATTTTTAATTTTTGAATTTTTTTCGAAAGGTAGGGATGGGGTGGGTGGATCCATTGTCCGAATATTATCGGAATAAAGCGTTGCGGAAAGGTCGTCGGAATAGTCGTCGAAATCGGACCAGTAGTCGGAATAATCCTCAGAATCGAAGTAGTCGTCGAACGATCGCGGGAACGACCTCCGGAGCAGTAGCGGAGAGGTCGTCGGAGTAATCGCCGGAGAGGTCACCGATGTGATAGCTGTCTCCGATGGAGAAATTGAGGGAATGTGGTGTAATGGGGCGATAGGATGTGGTATGTGAGATGTCATAGATAGAAATAATTAATGTATATTATTTATTTTAATATTTAATAAATTTATTCACCACCTGATTTTGGAAATACTTTAATGAGTTTGTTATTTATGAATTGTGATATTTAAAACTATGAGTTATGTATTGTTCTCTTTAACTTATAATTTAAATTAGTCGAGTAAGCCACCATTAAAATAAGTTTTTTTGGAAAAAGAAAAAAAAAGTTTTGAAATAGTGATTTTTTGAAAAATATGAGGTTAAAAATTTTAGGTTTGCTCCATAGAATATGTTATTGTATAAATATGCAATTGAAAGTGAGTTTGAGAAAAAAATTTGTCTTAATGATTGCCAAATAAGGACTAAATTTTTTATTCACATAATTTATGAATTTATGGTTTAAATTTCAATTTAAACACTTGTAAAACAAGTACTTAATTACATCAAAATAAAATATATACTAACAACATGTCATTTATCACCAAATGGATGCTAAGCACTTGTTTGATCCTCATTTTTTGCTAATACTGAATTTTGAAATAATAAATTGGTAAATAATAGGTGGTTAAAAAATAAGAAAAAATTGAATTTACATGTAATATTTATTTTATTAAAAGATGTTTGGATGGAAATAAGAATTTTTTTTTATTTGAAAATAATGAGATCAAATAAAGGCTAAATAACATCAAAATGAAATCAAATAATGATTCTAGTTTTTATAAATTATTATAATATTTTACTTCATTTGGCTGATTTACAAATAATCAAAACTTACTTTCAACGGTATAATTCAATGTACCAATAAATATTATCTATCTACCCTTCATTTCTATCTGTTTATAAATTCTTCTCAAATTTTGATGTGTCTTTCAATTCTAATGGATAGTTGTCAATTTTAGAAACATGATTAATTTTTTTTATAGATAAACCTTGAATCAACAATCATTTTTCCTGAACCTAGTCATAGAACAGTGAAAATGGCAAAAATTAAAAATAAAAAATAAAATACGATACGATACGATACGTTGGATAAGGGTGAATGTAATTCGATTTGTACACCTTTTTGTCCATTTTCAAACCAAAAAATAAAATCATTCAAACTATTTTTTACAGTTTGACTCGTTTTCAAACCACGATTTGGCCTAACAAAGCCCCTTCTACACTTATCTCTCTAGACATAGATTAATCTATCTACAACTACATCCCGATCAGCAGTCAAACAAGGTCGTGAATGCAAGCTAGTGGAATTATCGGCCAAACAAAGGCTACGACTGCTTCCTTTCCCGGCATCATTCATTGTATGTCGGGTATATAAGGCGAAAAAAATAAGGAAAATATGTCAATCTATTATATGATAAAGTCTTTGAAGCAACAAATTTATCCACACGATCTTTTACCTACCGATGGGAGCATTTGGTGGAACCAAAAAAACTTTACTTGCTTTTCGGATAGATACGTTACGTAGGATAGAGAGATCATAGTTCTGTACGATTTTAACTTTTTAAAAGTAATTTATTGGTCCGAGTCAAAATCAAAATGTCGAGCATTCACAATTTCTTAAATGGACAATTTTAAACCACTTATTCGAATCAAATTTGCAGATTTACATTTTTTTCCCTTGCAGCCCTAATATTCATACTGCGAACAGTAATAGTTATCATCTCGCATATATGTTTCAACAGTATTCACAAATGGAAAAGTAAAAAAAAAATAAAATAAAATAAAATCACAAATCTTTTTGTCATGCTCTCTTTCTAATGCTGATGTGGTGGACTACGCCAGGCCCTCATGATGCTGGTGTTCCCCACGACTGATTGAGTTAGTCTTCAAAATATGGTAGGCAATCAATGATGAAGGCTCGATCATCTTGTAGAAAAAATATTTATTTTAAGATATGTATCATCTTGTCAATATCAGTCGCGACATTAAACATCACCAATTTGCATTTCTATATATACGTATCATCCCTGCATTTTGATTAATTCGACACCATAATCAAAATGCACTATTCCTTTATATATTTTGGCCCCATTCGGTAAGGATTAAGATTCAATTGAAATTGAAAATATAGTCGTTATTGAGTCCCAATCGTCTAATAAATGCCAACAACAATTTTAATCTGATTTTAATCTCTACCGAACGACCCCTTTACATCTAAAATGGCCACCGAATTTTATAATGACCGCGAACACCATCACACTTAATTTAGATTGGATTAAGGTGCAAACACCGAACTTAAAACTGCACTTATTTTCGTAAGGACCATGATACATGTACAAGTTACAATATTGATTGACATCATCTTACTTGATATTATCATATACATCTATTTTAAAAACTATTTTTTACATCACATGATAAAATTTTAACAACACATAATTATTTGTTGTACACTTAGATTTATTTTTCTATCAGCCCGAAAATCATATCCACCCATGACCCATTACATGTAATTCTTGGTCAAACCGATAAACTACTTGTAATATCGCCATTACACGCGATAGAAATTCGGATCCTGCCGTTAAACCCAAGCAAATAAACCCGACCCATTTGCATAACTTTCTATTTTGAACCTCAACCATCTTCAAATACATACAAGAAATTAACAGCTGCACATCCACTGAGATTCTTACAATTTGCAATACAATTCGAAAAATCTCAGTCATAGCCATTAATTATCCATTAAAATCACTGTAATGAAAATAATCCTATAATAAACTAGCCCTTTTTCCAAAGACTCCATTTGCGTTATCTTTTTGCGATTTTTCTTCAGGCCAAAGCATTCTCGGTACTGCACCTAGGTCCAGAATTCCCTCTAATTTTCAGTTCTGCAAATCTCATGGGTACCATTTTGATGAATAATTTGGTTTATGTTTTTGTAAAGACTTTTGATAGCATTTTTATTGGTGTAGTAAAAATTTCATTTCTTTACTTTTGAATGCCATTAGGGGTTCTGTATAATTGACTGGGTTATCTAAATATGAGCGGAATTGCGGAAAAGTATGTTTTACGCTTTTATTGGACATTATTTGTTTGATGTATTGAATTTACTTAATTTCACTGCGTTTCCACTTAATTGAATCAATAATTATGTATGATTATTGGTCTCCTTGTAGGGGTCACAGTTTCCTTTTTTAAGTGTGGAATGTCATTAAGGTTTTTTTTGGGGTTATCTAGACTCTAGTTATAAGCTGAAAAGTTTGAATAAGTAACATTCAGTGATTATATAAATTGTTTTTGAGAATATCACTTATTAAACCTATTACTTTCTTATAGCCAGCAATTTTTTTTTTAATTATGGCTATTGATTATTTTCCTCGTGAATCATCTATAAATCATGAATCTTTGTAAACTGCACATCTCGTGTTGATGATTTTCAAACAACTAATTGTTAAATTTGTGATGGTTTCAGGTGTAAAATGGAAGGTATAATAGTTAGGAGAGTTATTCCTTCCGATAACAGTTGCCTCTTTAATGCGGTTGGGTGAGCTTCGAATCTTTATTTATTTTAGCTCACTAAAAAAGGAAAAAGTTTGTATTCCGTACTTATCAGTCAAAACTTGGGGAATTTACAAATGTATTTATTAATTAACTTATGAATATCGTGCGCAGTTATGTCATGGACCACGACAAAAACAAAGCGCCTGAGCTAAGACAGGTTATAAATTGTATTTTGTTATGCATGCATAATAAGTAATTCTTAGAGTTAACCACTCGTGAGTCATTCAAGGTGCTGATGCTTTTAATGCTAAAACTAGTGGTTTTAGATTCAAGTTATGGAGAGGGTGAAAATTTATCATGAATTTATATTTTTTTATTCTCAGCATTAATACGGAGTTTTTAAATTTGAGAAAGAGAAAATGAACAAAAGAAATATTGCAATCTGTTCTTTTCTGGAATGCGGAGTATGAGAAATGACTATGCGACACCAAAGCATAGAATGCTAAAATTGAGCATGTTTGCAGTCAAATGGGTCTATGTCCTTTTTTTTTTTTCCTTCCTTCTTTCTTTAAGCATGACATTATGTATTTAACCCTGAGGGGTAGCTCAATTGGTCAGGCCTTGGGTTTGATCCCCAATGATCACCAGTTCGAGTCCCCTCAGGGCCACTGAGGTGAGTACCCGGCTGTAAACTTCAGGATCCGTGGAATTAGTCGAAATGCGCGCAAGCTGGCCCGAACATCCACGGTTATCAAAAAAAAAGAAAAAACATGACATTATGTACTTATCATTTAGGTTATAGCTGCAACGGTGGCAAGTGATCCAGAAAAATTTTCTGAAGCGTTGCTTGAAAAGCCTAATGAAGAGTATTGTGCATGGATTCTTAACCCAGAGAAGTGGGGAGGTAAGTTTTGCATTTGTTGCATATAGATAAACTCGGTATCAATGCTGAGGCAGGTAGGTTGAGAATGCAATTTTCTTGTGCACTTCCAAATTTTGATTTTGAGATTGCTTATATCATGGGTTGGAAGTCCACATGTTTTTCTACAAAGAATTTGCACCTTGGATCCATTACTTTGTTTAGTATCACAAAGTGCAATACAATATGAAAATGTTTATCTCTCATGGTTTTACAATATTTATACTTCCTACTCGTGTTAAAAAATTTCTCTCTTTTTTCTTTTTTACGTTTTCTAGTGAAATTATAAGTTTTTACTACGGAATGTTTAAACAAACTGCACTCTAATTCAGCTTACTGCAATATCTATTTTGATTTGATCTATATACAAGGGCAGTTGTGTCTTTTCTCACTTTCCATCCTTTTTGGGATGTAATTTGCTGCTTATATGAGCAACAAATCACACAAAAGTTACGGCAATGACTTAAAACTATTTTGGCATTATAGCTTGCAAAATTTGCTTTCCACGTGGTTAGCTTTGTTGGATCTCCATCATGTGTGTGTGTGTGTCCCTCTCTCCCTCTCTCCCTCTCTAATCTGTGCACACAATCAAATTCCAACTGGGGTATTTGGAGAACTGTGAAGCACCTTAACATTTCCTTTGACCGTTCACTATAAAATGCACGCTTGTGTCAAAAATCACTGATTATTTGGGAAATTTTGTTCCGGCATTGGAAATTGAGAATACTATATTGAGACCCTGTTTAGTGGTAATTAAAATCAGATTTTAATTGAAGTTGGTAAAATGTGTGGTTGAAATTAATTGTTGACTTTGACTTAGATTAAAATCTAAATTTTAATTCGTACCAAACGGGGGCATATGAGCAGCTTTTCTTCCAATTTGACTGATTTTGAGTGATTTGAATTTGTATTTTTATCACATAGGTTTGCCTTTAGATCTTTTATCAACAGGAAAGTAGTTGGATTGGGGATTTACTGGGATACCTTCGAAAATTCTAAGGTCTCTTTTTGAGGAGATGAAAGTTTATTTATTTTCTAGAAAGTAGTTTGGTGCAATCATTCTTAACCTTCAGTGACAGAAGGTTGCACTGGACTGCCCTTTTTAAGGCGTTGGGTCTAGGGAGAAGAGAAACTGGTGGGTGCTTAGTGTTGATGGAGAGGATAAGGCATGGAATAGGAAAGAAGAGAAATAAATGCACGTTCTTACTAGGTGAGAGAAAGGAGAATAAGCGGAAAGAGAAAATGATGGAGAACATTTCATGTCATATCTGCAAACGTAAGGAACTATAATGTAGAATAGAAATAAAAAGAAATAATGGGAGTTCTACGCATCAGCTTCTCAGCTCCATGGTTTTTGTATGCAGTCACACTCATTCTGAGGTTATTGTTCTATGCAACTATAAAAACAAAAACCTAACAACATAAGGTCACTTTCGATTTAAGGGGTTGTTGCTTTTTCCTAGTTGCTAAATTTAGTTACACCTACGAAAAAATAAAATAAATCCAAATGATGTGATCTGGGGGATGATCATGTTTAAGTTCTTAAGAAATCATCTCAACGTTTGTTGAGAAAATCCCTTTTTCTGCAGTCCACAATGATAACACTCATTTTTTGTGGGATCAGAGCCTCTTGGATTTTAATGACATTTTTCTGGCTCTTGGATTGCGTTAGCATTGTGCTTACATAGGGTAATTTGTTACATTGTTGCACTATGATATATGAAAGCTTGTTAATTCATCTGTATGGTTGAACTTTCTCTTGGTTTTTTATCTTAAGGTGGCATCGAGCTTGCAATATTGGCCGAGTATTATGGGCTTGAGATAGCAGCATATGATATACAAACCACCAGATGTGATTTGTATGGACAGGTTAGCTTCGAATACCTCTTCAGCAATTCTTTATGAAATCGAGGCTGGATTTCTTACTATTTTTGAATTTTCTTTCTTTGGGATTTAAATGACAGGGAAAAAACTACAGCGAAAGAGTTATGCTGATCTATGATGGACTTCCCCCCCCCCCCCCCCCCCAAAGATGTTATATGCATTTGTCCAAGAGTCCCTGTGTGCAAGTGCATGTTTATAAATTATTTATGATCAATAAGTGGGTTCATTTGTGGAAACTAATCTGCTACCTACCTATGCATTTGGAATATCCTTGTATGCAAGCTAATAAGATTTAGTAGATTTTGACCTTCTGATTGAATGTGATCCAGTCAATTAATCGTGTAACTTGAGAGACAGGAAAATGTGATTAGTGATTTGATTGCAAGATTTAAGTACTTCAAGAGGTAGAGAAAGCACATGGCATGAGCAAGAGTTTAGTGTCTATAATTTTTAGGTTTCTGAATTATGTAGATTATACTTGGTGTAAGCATGATACCGTGTCTACCTTTTAACAGATGTCTCCTGCTGAAGGAGCTCCAGAAGAGTTTGACCAGACGATATTTCCAGTACTAGCGGACCGGACTGTGGGGCCAGCTGAGAGACTCGCCCTTAATCTGGTTAGAGACCAGCAAAGGTAGCACGATAGATTTCTTATTAGAAATTGCTTAATAGAAATTATTTAATAATGACCTAATCATTCTTACTCCAAATGTTAAATGTAAATAGCTATTGGAATGACTGTTATTATCGCTGGTTCTGTCTCTTTCATTTCATTTGTCTCTGTTATGTTGGTCCCTCGGTTCTTTATAGGCATTTTGCTACCTTTGCAGGAGGAGGAGTTATACTGACACTGCCAATTTCACTTTGCGATGCGGTACCTGCCAAATTGGAGTTATTGGACAGAAGGTTGTAAGCTCTTCATCTTTTCCTTTTCCTAAAAAGTTCACCTTTTAATTTTATAATAAGTAAATTTCTTTATTGGCTAAAGTTGATGATTAAGTTACTTATTTTGACATTGAGCAACGGTTTAGTTTGACGATTAAGCAACTTTTTACTTGAGAGAAAAAAGTAACATATGTTAAGCATAGCCAAACATACTCTCAATCCCGGCCTTGAAATTTTCAAGTTTTTACAATTCTTGTCGTTATACTCGTGTTTAAATTTGCAGGAAGCAGTGGAGCATGCACAAGCAACAGGTCATGTGAACTTCCAGGAATATAAATGATAAACTGAATGAACAGAGTATAGAATAAAACTAAACCAGAGTGAAATTTATTTTTCTGTTGCCATAAGCTTGCGTTTACTAATGTTCTTTTAGTTATGAAACTGTGTTATCATTTGTGGTAGAAAACATTCAGACTCAGTCGCCTTTTTTGGTTCCTTTGTGTTTTGAATGAAAACTTCTTTTGTGCAATGTTTTTGAAGTTATTATCGAGTCCTAGTCTTACGTGCGTCTTTCGTACAAGGTATTAGATCATACGTGGAAGTATATTTGACCGAATTTTTACTTAGATCCTTACTCAAAACACTTTATCTTTTCCCGTCCTCTCCTTTCAATGAAATGATTTTCACCAAAATCACAAAGAATCAAGACATAATTTTTTCACAATCGAACTCACATTAGGACTTGTTGGAGACATTTAGCATGTTAAATATATTGAAGTTCAAATGTTAATCATTACTCTTTTCAATACTTTTTATCAAAAACCCACTATTCAATACTACTTGACATCCACTTCTCGTCTAGTATTTGTTACATTCCAAGCCATACGTAAATGGAATGAATGGACGAATGCTATTATCACACGAGCAATTATCACGACAACGAAAAATTAAAACACAACCTAGGTGGGTGCACATACAAGTCTTTCCAGATAAACGGATATGAACTTTATTATATTATCAAAAGAGGATATGCAATTACATTTCAGTAGAAACCCCATGACAAAATCAAAAGGATTCTTTAAAAATCCATGAAACAACGGCGAATTCTCAATCCTTAGAAACCATGAATCTTAATCTGATCCTTCTTCACAATGTTGGCATTGATGAGGAACTGAGAAACATTCTTACGCTGATCGCCTTGGAGTTGAATCACCTTACCGAGCTCTTTGTCCTGAACAACATTACCGTTGCAACAGAACTCCTTTTTGAGGTCTTTAAGGATCTTATCGTAGCTGAATTCCTTCCTCAGTCCCTGAACAGTCGTTAGGCTTTTTTTTCCATTCCTTTGTTGTATGTGAATATGCACGTACTCCTTGGCTCCAGGCGCGCCTGAGTCCTTGGCCTCGAAAAATGGATCGAAAGCTGTTGGAATCTGCGAGTTGATATCAACCATGTAGAACTTTGTAAGATCAAGATCTAGGAATGTCACATACAAATGATTAGTTCCCAAAGATCTCCAACAAAACAACTAGAATTTGGGTCAGCTACGTTAATTATTTTTATCTAAACCAGTAAATCGGAAAAGAATCAGACAACATACACTACGTGCTCGTTTAGTACGTAGAATTACACATAACTAACAAGATTTTCAACTTTTTTTTTTCTCTTCATCAATATGTACTAACATTCAGGGGAACACCTGATCAGCCCCTGTGACCGCCCATGCTGGGTCCGTCGGGAGCTTCTTTCAGGTAAGAGCCGACCACCGTCCGCCAGTAAGAACAGGAAAGAAAGGAAGAAGACAATGATTATTTTTTTAACCTGTTTAACATTTGTGCTTTTTTTTTTTTTTTTTAAAAAAAGGCCTAGCCCAATCCCATTATCCCAGAATCCCTAAATTGAAACGAGGAGTGAGAGAATTCTTGGTCATTTGCATTCAGTTTGGGATCGTAAGGGAGAGCAAACGAATCGATAGGTATATAGAGAGATGGGTTGCTCGTTCTCGGGACTGAATACCCTTTACGACGCCGGTGGAGGGGATGTTTGGATCAATGAAAATCGGTTCAGAATCTTGAGACAATTGGGAGAGGGTGGATTTGCATATGTTTTATGATTATGGGTGGTTGTTTTGGCTTTGATTGAATCTTGTGCACAAGGGATCTTGCATGAACATTAATGTAAATTGGAAATATCCCCAAATTTGCCGGTTTTCGCTACTGATCTGGAAATTAAAGTGGCTTTCGCTAGTGATTTTCTTACTTTGAAAAAGTTATGCAAATGGTATTTTTTAGCGGAAAATTATGTAGTATTGTGAATTTGATTGGTACGTCATGTACGCGTGTAGATGTTGAACGGTCATCGGTCTCCTTTAAGGTTGGATTTTCCCCTGATAACATGCCAATAGATACAAGGAAAGGGACCAAATGACCTTAATTTCTCCAACTCCACACCCCAACCCAACCCCAAATTAAGAATTTCACATTCAACATAATGCTGAAAAATTCAAGAAAACGGAAACACAGAGACAAAGAATGCAAGAAATATACAGAAATTCACAAAATAAAAAACCCCAAAAACATAAGATCATCATCGTATGATTCAAAAACAAAAATTCTTATAAAATTAGAACAAGAAAAACTAGAAAGTGAGGAAGCGTACCTCAAACCTCGATAGGTATTATGAATTCCCAGGTTAACCCCAGGGCACATCTCCAAGTGGTAAAAGGGGAAGGTAGAAAAGTTCCAGCCTTGCTTTAGGCTGCCGCGTCAAGGATTCGAATCCTGAAATATGGATTTAGCCCTTGGATAAGTGCAAGTGTACAACCGGCCTTCCACCATGTACCCTTAGAGGCATAATCTGCGATTTACCTCATTCACCAAGGTTCAGGGCAGGGCAGGTGAGGGCCCTCAAGGTTGGGGTTTAACCTTTTTCTATGAATCCCTGGGTTGGGGGTTTGTCTTTTCATTTGGATCACTCAAATAGACAGACTACGATTAAGCTATATTCTAACCATGGTTAATATTTAGGCTTCCCGTGAAAATGAACGGCTGAGATTCTTTTGATGGACCCAACTGCGATGAAAAGAGGCGTAGATTAACGCACAAAGACAGGCTTTTGACACGGACGGATAAATTTCGAGGTGGAGGTAGACGGTGGGCCCTGCTATCTGAATAATTATCGGATTACGCTAACACCTGACAAGCAAATGTTCATCGAAGTTGCTCTTCGCGCGCTTTTTTCTATTGTTTATTATTTATGTCAACATTTTGGATAAATTTTAAAAAAGTAAAATACCATGTCTCATTTTTTGTAGGGTGACATGGCTTCACGCATCCACGAAAGCCTTTTGTTTTTGCACAATTGAACAGTGGAAAAATTCATAAATCCCACTTTAAATTTACCCTATTTCAAAAATAAGAAA
>CAIGRO010094687.1:0-16305 GCA_903798355.1 Fraxinus baroniana | reverse complement strand
ATATATATATATATATATGTATTGTGTGCATGATCTCTTTAATTTGAGAAAAGCACCGAATCTTATGAAATTTCTTGTCAAGAAATAATTTCGTGTTCTGTTATTCTAATAATGTATCTATTTGGGTGCATCACAGTGTACCTTGAGACATCCAGTATTGGGCATAGGTCTATTATAAAGTGGCGTGGAAGATTATTTTCTGCTTCTGTTCCTTCTGATACAACCGAAGTCAAAAAATCTCGTAAAAAGGTCTCAAAGGATGAACGTAGAGCCATGGTGGAAAGTTTTGTTAACAAGTATCTTTCTTTCACCCTTGCTTTCTTTTCAGTTGCAAGCTTATGTTGACATTGTTTTCTGCAAATGCTGCATATGAATACATCGGAACGTGTTCTTTCATTGTTTATGTAGAGTATCTCTTGTATTTCTTTGGACCTCTTACGATCAGTTTGAAGAGACGCTGATGCTTGATGCCAAATGGAATCTCAGTATTTTATTTTGTTCTCAACTGACAGAACAGTGTGTAACCACATTTCTTACTTTCAAAAAGTGGTCTTTTGCATCAATATAGTTGCTGAATTGTTTGCCAAATTTACAATAAATATGCCTTGAAATTATTAGAGTTTTGTACTTGGTTATTGCTCTCTCAGAAATCATGTTAGTCAAAGATGTCAATCAAGTGCTATTCTTGCCTTGCTGAACACGCATACCCAATGAAGGGGGTAACCATACTCCTGTATTGCAGTAAGTTTGCAATTGTGTGATTTTACGATCATTACTCATATTTATTAGACTTCTCACCTAAGTTATATAGGACTAAAAACTCTAGATAAATCATTCAGAAATCTAGCGGTGCATGTGAGAAGTAATTTGGTATGGTTATTGAGTTCTTTTATTATGTTATTGATGATATTTCTATATGAGGGTTATAATATATAAGTTAACATGTTCTACTGGTTGGCAGGTACAAAGCCATGAATGCAGGAAAGTTCCCAACTGCCTTTAAGGCTATGAAAGAGGCTGGTGGCTCTTACTATGTTATCAGGCAGATCCTTCAGGAGCTGGAATACAACTCTAAAATGTCATCCATGGGCACAAAAGATTTAAGATCAGTGGGAAATTATAGTATGAAGAAGAATGAGATGTCAACTGAAGAGTTGTCGAGCGGTTCTTCAGGCAATGCTGCACAAGTTTCAGGCAATGTATCTACATTCGATGCAAATATTAGTGAAGACAGTCAAATCTATAACGAGAATTTGCTGGAGAATCAAAATTCCAACTATGTTGCTACTAAACCTCATCGAGGAGTAGGAGAAGTCGACAAAATTTTGCATTCACATCCTGAGAAACCAGAGGATTATGTGAAAGAAGAGACAGGATCTGATAATACGCTGAAATTTGATGGTCTGAAGCCCAAAGGTCAAAAAGGGAAGTCATCAAGGTAATTCTCATTATTTCTAGCTTATAATGTGACATGTTATGTCGGTGTGTTCTTAAATTTGGATTAATTATCCGGTGCCCTGTCAGCAATAGCTCAGATTACTTTATATTGTGATGCTTACTATATTTGAACTATACCCTAAACTTGGAATAGGTATGCTATGACACAGGCACCTGATGGAATTTGCCATCTGTCATTCTTTTTCCTCAAGGCAGGCTGAAATCTGTGTGTATATACGTATATGCATGTACTTATATAGAATAGGGTTCCACAGGGAGTATCCGATCCAGCGATAAGTTATATTACGAAAATTACTATATACTTTTACATGGAAATTCGTATTTTCCATGATTTGCTAAAAAATCGGCATTGTTTTTGACCTAGGGAATTGTACAGAGAGCCAAGTGAAGATGCAGAACCTGAAGGAAAATCATCAGTTTGGGAAAATTTGAAGTCTCTTGCAAATGGATTTCTGGGTATATGGAGGAAACGTTAGTACTTTTTTGTAGATGATCGTTGAAGATTTGAAGTTGTGTTGTATTAAAACTGCCAACTGGGCTTTTTCATGCTCAACGCTCGCACCCAGTCGGTAACTCATTCCCATGTGCATCGTGATGCAAGTAAGGGTTATCAATATCGAAGAAAGAAGACGAAACTGGCCCCCAGAATGATTATGTAGGTAGGCATTAACCTTAAATTCTACGTAAATGACAATTGATCCAAAGGCTGGATGATCTTGTGAAGATATTTGTGACTTAGATTTATGTAGAGGGAATCTTAGTTTTCATAATGTATTTGATAGCATTGGAAGTAGTTATGGTGGCATTGGAAGGAGATGCACTGACCTTGAATTGTACAGGAAATGCCCAAAATTATCTAGTCTAAACTCATGAATAAATTTTTCTGAAGTTCGTGCAATTGGCGAAATTTGATGCTACTCAGCAAACAATTAAAGAACAAATATGTAGAAAATATTTGGTTGTTGAAAAAATGTATATCAAATTTCATGTTCAAAGATATGTTTACAAAGAAACTTCTTACACTCGCAACAATCAAGAAATATAAGTTACAAACTCTGAAATCCACGTTCACACAAATTTTCAACTACCTTCCAATGTTGTTTCCACAGCAGCAGCCACAGTACTGCTAGCAGAAATCGTGTCAACAACGGAACCACTGGCAACCACCTCGGTATCGTCCACGCTAGTTGGTGTTGGGGAATTTGATCCACCCAGAACCCCTTCATCCACTCGTTTAGTTCTATTCAATGCATTGCAGTGGGGACAATAGTAAGTTATGTACGGAAAGTCCTCTTTCCTCGCAAGCCCTGCAAACATGAAAAGAGAACACGCATGACCTATGAAATCCTACATCAAAATGCTACTCCAAACAAATAACTAGTTATTGTTTTACCATTATGCATATGGCAGTTTCCACATATAAGTGCATAAGATTGTGTGGGGTCATCCCCCACGAGCAATGCAGCGAATCGAGCAAGCCATCCCCCTTCTTGTGAAATTCCACCTGTTTGAGGGCGATGTTCAACAACCAATTGTTGTTGCTGAGAAATATCAAGGCCGCCCTCGAACTCCATTTTATTAAGCATGCCTTCTTCAGGATGGTACATAGATGCAGTCTCTGGGCCTTCAAATTTAGATTTAGATGCCTTCCTGTTACGAAGTCCGGTAGTCCTTGCAACTTCCACATCATTGCTCTTTCCAGTAGGGGCATCCATCTTATTCTCTTCCTCCAAATATACTTTCAGACCCGAATCAGCGCCCAACTTGGATGCAAGTACACTTGCAGCGGCTGCCTTGGCTGCCGGGTCAGGGTCGTACCTCTGCACTGAAGACTCGATATAAGGATCTAATCTAGTACATTCCAAATCAACTATATGAGGGATGGCATGTTGGTTATAAGGACGTCACGGAAACCCAACTTAGAGCATGTTTGCTTAAATATGTTTTAAAATAAATAATTATTTTATTGGTCAAAGATAAAAATGCTCACAGTAAGGTAAGAGTTACTTTTAAAAAATAACCTTTTCTAATTAGACATAAGAAAAAAGTTTTCCAAACATATTTAAAGACAAGAAATTAGTTTAGAGATAACTGTAGTACTATTATTAAGCTTAGCCAAACATGCTCTACCGAGAGAGAGAAACCAAATTTCTAGCCTGACTATTTCGCAACCACTTGCACTGCTAGCTTAGTGCGAACTCCATTCATGAAGAATAAATGAATTAATAAATGCAAAAATGCAGCTAGCTTGCAGTTGTCACCTGTATAAGCTGTTGGGTAGTGTAGTAATTTGTCTTCTCTTTGAGTTCATCTATTTTTGCTTGCCTCTCGGTCCGAAGCTTTTCCAAAGTCTTATGGTCCTTCCGATCACCTAAGAAATCATGTGTGAAAATAGGAAATAATTTAACACCACTTATCTTACCTAAGATAAAAAAAAGACAATTGGCAAGCTTTCCTTAAAGAAGTGCACTCGTGGAAAAGTATGTATGTAAGATCTTTTCAGAACATTTCTAATTACCTTTTGCAGCAAAAACAAGTACCTAAAGGTCACAAAACCTTAGCATTGAGCCAACTCCGACAATCATATATGAGAAGGTATTGAATGGAATATTTCAAATTCAATAAATAAAGTTATCCTAATGATCCAATAGACCCAGAAATATCCACTTATCTCAACCTATTAACTCAGTTACATCAGATCCTAGTTCAACAATACAAATTCCCATATTTTGGATCTCTGACAAAACATGAATTCCAAAATGAGGTCATGTAATGACAAACAATATACTATATCACTGCAAGCAAAGGTTGTTAACTCTTTTAGGTCTGTTTAGTGTAAGAACGGCGTTGATTCATCCATGGACATATTTCACATAATACTCCGTTCTATTCATATTGCAAAAAGTTAGCCTTTTCATTATGAACTGAAATTGATTAACCTATCAATCTTAGCATTTAAATTTATTTTCTACGAAAAAGCAGTAAAGCATTATTACACGCATTAAAGGCAACCCAAAACATGGACAAATACATTAAAACGCAAAAAAAATAAATAAATAAATAAATAAATTTAATATGGTATAGGTAGAAAAAACTAAAACTCACTAATGAGGTTCATAAGAAGTGCAGAAATAGACCGGAATGCTTACCCATTAAAACTCACTAATGAGGTTCATTACAAGTGTAGAAACAGACTGGCAGGAATACTTACACATTCTTGTGAAGCTTCCAACTGCTGAATAAGAAATGAAAGATAATGCTGGCAGAAGAAACATAGGCAAGACTCGCAATGCTCTCATTTTCCAGTTCAAGTCTAATGATCTTGTAGTCATGATAGCATAACCCACTGCAATTAACTGAAAATAAAAAAATATGATAACCTCATACTAAGCCACAACACTCACAGAAACAAATTACATTATGTGACCACGGGAACAAACATAAATGCTTTACTTTCCAACACAAACATTAAGGATCATAGTATAAATCCTTAATCCAAATATTTTGGTAACAAATGAACCAAATTTACACAGTAATTCATTATAAAAAGTTGTGAATATATAGCATGTTCATAAAATATAGAATCTTCAATAAGAAAAAGACTTGTAAAAATGCTATTCATGCAAAGGCCTTTTTGCTGATAATAATACCTTTTTGACCAATACACTTCTGGGGAAGTTAGTATCAACACGGGAAAGGCGGGGAAACTGTACTGCATTCTTATACTATTCCTTTACACAATCAAATTTTAGAAAGATTAAATTGATGAAATAGAATAAAGTTTCAAGCTTAGGCCTTCTCACCAGTGTCAGGACCAAGCCCAACTAAGAAGCAATTATGCATTCTCGTATAGCATCCATCACAGTTTGTCGATCGGGTAGTAGTCAATATTCTATTACTTTTCAGTTATACATTATTGTTAGACAAGCATCACTAAAGGAGAGTGCTCCTCAAGTAGACAGGCATTGCCTAGTTAAGTTGCCCAAGTTTCTCCATCCTTGCACTTGTGTTTAGCCAGGTTAGCATCAACTTCATCTCTTGCAGCCACTAAGACCCTCTGAGTGACCCTTCAGCTCTTTTTTTTTTTTTCATTCCATTTTTTGTATTTCCAGTACCAGTGCTTCCACAACAAGAATAAATGGTTAATATCAACTTCATGTCTTGCAGCCACTAAAGCCCTCTCAGTGACTCCACAAGCCTTCAGCGCTTTTCTTTCTTTCAATTTCCAATACCAGTTCTTCCCAAAAAAAGCTTAGGAATGTATGAGAAAGAAAGTCCCCGTCTCAACCCTCTCGTGCTAGAGAAACATCAAAATGGGAGGCCATTCAACGCCATAGCGAATTTGACAAGATTCCATATCCCGTCCATTTAAACACATGAAATAACTAAATATGAGCACTAAATTACAGTTTGAGGCGTGGTGAAGTACGCATAAGAATGTGCATTTTCAGGACAAATTTTCTGTTTGCATAATTTCAATCACTAGAATCAAATTTGTAGACTTGTAGTCATGACACATGGATGATGACATAGAGATTACAGAGCTGATCGCACGGTCCATGGATTCAAAACTGAACTTCAACATGCCTGATTATAGACATTTTTCGTAATAATAAAAGGGCTCCACACTTAAATTCTTGGACCTTTATAGTAGGGAATGAACACCGCCCCTAAGAGGCAAGCTGCATTTTGTGTCTAGTGTTCTCTTCACCTGTATTTTTTATTTTGTATATATCATTTAATCAATCAAATTATATTCTATCAATACTCAAAAGGCGGTCTCGCACCTTCGATTTTTTCTTTTGTTTATATTTTTCGAAACCTCGCACCTTCATTTTTAAAAGATACTACTATCTCTCCTTGATTGCTCCCACTTAACTGCCAAGGGAAGATCGCATATTTCTTACAGTGAAATGACAAGGAAGATTTTATCTACCAGATTCCCATGTTTTGAATCAACATACTCATTTGGTGATGACACTGGAAGTCCAGAAATGCTGGAGACAACCCAGAATGTGAACAGTAAAAAATAACCTTACATGAGAAAAAATCATGTACTAGGACCCTTCAAGAAGCTTGAGTGGAGACTTTGCCTCTGAATCTCATTTTAATGAGATTATTCAGCCTTTCTACATTTTCCTACAGGAAAATAACCATTAAAAAATTGTAAACGTAGGACAACTTCGTCAGACACAGATAAATATCAACTTTGCCGTTGGAAGCATGGTGGACGCTGTAAAATCCCAATTTGATGCATGCATAGTGCTACATCTAGTAAGGCCAAGAGTAAGGGAACAAGAAGTTCTGCTCCCACCTTCATGAAGTAGAATAACTAATATAAATGACCTCAAAGTCAAAAGGAGACTAGTCTTTCCTTGAAAAAGGAAAGTGTGGAACTAGAAAAAAGAAAGTTGCAATGCCTTCTAAATCATCAAGTCAGTTAAGGCATATATTAATACTCTTCTCTTTATCAGCCAGACATTTTGAGTTTTCCGAAGGGCAGTATCCTCCATCTTATCAAGTGATCTTTTCATCACCAAGCGAAGTCAAAGGAGCTTGTAAGTTAACAAAGTTCGAGACTTGTTCCATTCGTCAATTGATTTATAACAACAAAGTGATATTGAGTGGGAAATTACAAAAGACTTTTTAAGAGTAATAATGATTTAAATATGCATGATCCCAGTGAGAAAGTTAGAGACAGAAAGATAGTATACACTCAGTATTGCATAGAATCTGAATCATATGTTTCATGAAGTTCTTATTCATCCAGAAAATAAGTGCAACTAAATTCATTTCCATAAAACCATGTGCTTGCCATTCAGAATGTATTAAATGTTATTCTTCTATAATTTACTAACAAACAGATATAATTTCATAACACCTCCTTTTAGAAATGAGAATAAAGAAAAGGTGACTGTAATTATACATTTTTATTTGATAATTGGTCTTCTACTTGTTGTCTATAATTCCTTCCATCCAAAAAACATCAATTCTCCATTTCTAAAAGAAACACCATGTCTATGACATCAAACATTTTGGCAATTTTTTTCCTGTGTAAGAGGGTCATATTTAATGCATATCTATGAATAACCGAGTAACAAAAAATCATATAGGAAAGGCATTTGTACCAGCTTATTTGTAGCAGTCACGACACATCATCATGAAGATGCAATAAGTGGCAGCCTCAAAAGAAATGGGGGCAATTTGATAAAATTTCAAATTTGAAAAAAAAAAACTTTTATACGATACAAGAAGGAAGAGATCGAGTGCTTGAAGCATCATTTAAACTGCAGAATCATAAGTCTTCACGAATGAAGAAGAGAAAAAACAAGCAGGTGGATGCCTTACATGAATAAAGGAGCAGATGAAGCTGATGAAAAAAAAAGGATGGGCAACTTTGTGCGAGCCACGTGTGGTGACAATCGAACGTACACTAATGAGGAAGTTCACATCTATACATCTAGTGTGGAGCTTGGCCCTACACACCTTATTTGCATCATGATCTATGGGTCTACTGGAGCTATTCACTTTGATCAATCAGTTGAGATTTGGACATTAAAGTTTTCATGAGTACTAGGAGTGAGAAGATATTAAGAAAAATCAAGTTCTTTTTGAAAAATACAAAGGACGAACTCTATCAGAGAAGTAATGGGCTACATGATTTGAGTGGGTGGACACTGTGAATTTGAATTAGTAACAGTCATTAGCAATATTTTCTTCCAGCGGGTATAAATATTTAACTTACCTAGTATATGTTTTGAAGAATTACAAAACTTTTACATCCATATGGTAAGGTGATAGATGTGCTATGCAAAAGTGGTTATAGTAAGGCTACGATACTATATGCAGCAAATCACATCTCCATCTCATTTGAATAGCATGGAGAAGGGCTGATGTACCTCCAATAGTACAGAAAATATAATGAGATTACGAGCCATCCACCGCCAACGCTGAGAACGTCTTCTAATTCTGGCAAGAACAGCAACCTCTTCCTTGGTTATGTGTTGCAGTCTCTTCTCAAAATCATCTCCACGTAATCTAAATAGTGCATTCCACATTCTTGATAGTATTCCCTTCTTCTTTGTCGTCTTAACCTCGGTGTCTGTAGATGTAGGGGACTCCCCAACATCCTTTTTAGATTCTTCAGCCATTACCTAAAGATCGTGTGCCAGATTAGCTCCAGTAACTGCTAATTTATTCATATGATTAATTTGAATCCTCTATGCATGAAATGTTCACGTGACAATTAGCGTAAAATACTGGATGTTTCAGTAAGTTTCCAAGGCTAAACCATCCAGGGAGAGAGCAGCTAGTCAAATGCCTAATCAAGGGTTAAGTGCAGTAGAATGATTGACACCAGAGTAATATTTGTCTAATCACCAGAATGAATTTCCTATTCAAAAAAGCTAATAATAACAAATCACCAAAAGTGAGTAGCTTTGACTAGATTTCTTTGGTCTGCACAGCTACATAATCAATAGATTTTGTTTAGAATAATTTCAACTTTCGAGAGAAGGGGGAGAAGGGATTCTTTCGGGCGAGACACTAAATTATGCTATGAAGATTATACATACCAAACAGTGATGCTTTTGTAATTCGCATTATTTATTTTGACTGGCCTAAATAGTAATTATATAGGAAAAATGCATTTTATTTTTTAAAAAGAACAAACAAATCGAGGTTTAGAACTATTTAACTAATTGAAATAAGAAGATGTTTACCCAACCTAGATAATCGGATAACCAGTTATATTTCTTAAATTTTATCCAGTTTAAGAAAGCTAGTTTGAAATTATATGTTATAAAGCAACAGATCAATTTAATCTTCTTGATAATGTTGAACAACATTGACCGTGACAAGAAATTAATTTTAAGAAAAAACACTCAACTTAGTGAATATCAGCAAAACGAAAGATGGACACAAAAATCAATGCGTTTTATAGGAACGAACTAACGCGGAATTTATAAAAACTCTAAGACGGGGATGCAGACATGAAAAATAACAAAGTCGACTTCAATTTCAAGGATAAATTTAGATCCACAACGTTAGCCCAAAGAATATACCTAAATCATTCAAATGCATGTATAATTGTAAAACACACACACACACACAAAATGATAATAATCGTATAATTGAATTCCTAAACCTAAAAAAAAAAAAAATCAATCCAGCAGAAATTAAATACTCACACTTATAACATAAAAGGAATCGAAGAATTTATATTTTTTACAACAAAATTAGATGTGAATTTAAAGAGAGAAAAATTGAGAATGTATAGGTACATACCAGATGAATAGAAGGTCGGAATTACGATAGAAATTGGATCAAACCAACAGAGTAATATTAAAGTTAAAATAGGTGAAGGCGTAAAGAGAAACTGCTGGAACCTCTCGGTGGCGTCTTCCTTTTATTCATTTTCACTGCCTTTTTTCCAAAATGGAAAAATGATATGCAGTAGTCACGTAATGGCGCGTACAGGTGTATCGTATCTATTAATATTACTATTATTTATAAATTGGGTAAGTTTCAGATCAGTCACTGAACTTCTGGAAGAATATCAATTAAGTTATTAAATTTTAATTTATAGCGATTGAATCACTAAACTTCAATTTAGTTACAAATTTTACAACTTTTTGACATTCCTCTTTCAAACTGACGAAACTTTGCTTGGTATAATCTATCTTTCATGTAATCTGCAATCACCCAAGTTTGATTATAATTCTGGTTGACTTCAACTTAAATTTTAATTTATTTTTTTAAGAGCTCGTTTGATAGAGCTACTAATCCGATTAAAATTAAAAATATGGTCATTATTGAGTCCACCCGTCTAATAAAAATTAAAAATAACGACCAATTTTTTAATTTTAATTCGATTTTAATCTATACCAAACAGGCTCTAAGTTGAACCAAACATGAACTATATGTTAGAATGTGGTGAGTGATCATTAACCACAATTACCGTCTAAATGTGTAGGGATGTTTATGAAAAATGATCTGTCAATGTTACCTCTCTTTAATTTTGTTTTCTGAAAAATATACTCTTGTCCGTGTGCCTTTGTTGATCACAAAGCAAAGTCATATTAAAAATTATTCTCTTAAACTCAAACGGGTACCTTTAATCATTAGCCTTCATTTTTTCTTTATGCAATGAACTTTTTATATTTTCAGCAATATTACCAAAAACAAATTTACTGGCCAAATCAGTGATGGTATGGAAAGAAAACCTTGTTTGTCGACTGCCACTATGAAATGTTTCCAAGTAACTATGCTTTCAAAGTTATTTCTCAAAAAATACTGTGTTGTTCTCCATCAACGATTCTGTTTGGTACGCCATCAAAATTGGTAATTTCCAAATGGAAGGAGATGGAATAATGGACGGAAAACAACGTTAAAAGTACAATGATATTTGAAAACAACATCGAAAGTAGTGTGACTAATGAGATATTTAACCTATGTCAGCATATTAACTAGCAGAAAGAACCAGTTCAGCACCATATAACCTATTACACACCGCATTCATCCATGATATCTACTGTTCAAAAGCAGGAAACAGGTTTAAATATGGGTGAAAAAGTAGTAGAAAAGAATTTCTTATTAACAAAAAAGACGGAAATGTTCGCATAGTCAAGATACAAACTATCTAAAATATTCATCAGAAAGAACATCACCAGAACAGATACATTCTTTGAAAAGGGAGATATCCAAATTCAAATGCTTCCTCCATCAGTAGGTTCATCAGTGGTCATCCCTGTCAAAAGTGGGGTAAGGGTATGTGCTTCTTCTTCAAGCAAGTTGTTGTTCACTTTGCTGTAAAAACAATCAAAAGGTGGGGAAGAAGAAAGCGAAACAACAAAAATAAGGCTATTCAGTTAACAAAAATATAACGAGATCAAATATTCTGTATGTAGTCAAAGAACAACGAAGTATCACGGACTAAATGATAATTTTTTTTTCAAAAACAAGTTAGTTTTAACGCAAAGCATGTATTAGTAAAACTTCTCCGCACACGTTTCTTCAGAATACAAAAAGAATTCCAAAACAATGTGCTCCTCAATATGTGGGTGCAGAAAAATGTTATCAGAGACTGATGTTAACAAATGACAACAAACTTCATTGCCTAAAACAGATGACAATTCTTTGAACTTAAAAAGGAACAAAGCANTTTTTTTTTTTTTTTTTTTTTCATTTAGAACAAAAGAATGTATTGCAATAAACAGAGAAGTGTCACAATGAAATGATGAAATGGCATGCATGCACATAAATGACAATCCTTAAATGCCTAGATATGTTAACACAAACACAACGTAATCCCGGAGACAAAAATGTATGCCCCAATTAAGTAAAAATGTGTCTCATAATGCTACATAAAGTGTTAAGAAAAAGACACTTACTCGCATGTTCGCGTATTGTGGCCCAGGCCTTTGCACCTGCGACACTGGAGCTGGCGTTTAATGCTATCCATAAGTTCAACTGGTTTAATCTTTGGTTTAACTCGTCGTTTAGTAGGAGGAGGAGTAACAAAAACTTCACATTTTTCTGGTTTCTCCACGTTTGGTATTGGGTTGATTGACTCCATGTAAGTTAAGCGGTAAGTGTCAGCCATGAAATATCTGGAGCAATAGTCGTATGGGGTCCTACCAACGCATTCAAAAACAGCAATAGCATGGGAGCAAGGTAATCCAGTAAGCTGCCATCCTTTACAACTACAGTCCCATTTATCGACATCAACCAAGTCAACAACAGATTCACCACGAACCTCAAATGTGCCATTTCCAATTGATTGTAATACTTGGAGAGATTGTGCTTTAGCCGTCTCATTCTGAAGCTTGTCCTCCATACAAGGTGTCAACCTCGTAACCCAATGACTGGATTCAAGTCGTCTTCTATACATCAATTCCATAATCTTACCACGCAATACATCAACCATCTGAGTTATTGGAAACCCATCCACCTCAGATACCCAACTATAGAACTGTTGACCAAAGTTGGATGTCATATGGTTGTATCTTGCACCACCAAAAAATGCATTAGACCAGTGTTCGGGTTCGCTCCCAATGACCCAATCATAAGCTTCAGCTGATATAGCTTTTATATTTTCAAGACAGCGCTCAAAAGCCTCAAGTTTTGCTGAGTAAGCAGCAGCATATAAATCTTGAACCAAGAGACGTCTTGCATCATGTGAAAGTCCTTTCACATCTTTATTAAGTTTTTCAGCAAGACAACGTAGACAATAACCATGATAGCACTCTTTGCCAAATATATCAAGCAATGACTCTCTTATACCTTTCTGGAAATCAGAGACAAAAGTAATTTGTTCTGATGTTGAAAAGGTAGATTTCAGTTCTGACAAGAACCAATGCCAGTTATCCTGAGTTTCTTCGTCTACCACAGCAAAGGCAACAGGAAAGAAATCATCATTCCCATCTGCAGCTGTTGCTGCTAATAATATTCCTTGATATTTTGAGTAAAGAAGAGTGCTATCAAGAAAAAGAAGAGGGCGGCATTGACGAAAACCAGCTATTGAGGCATGAAATGAAACAAAAAGGCGATGAAAGCTCGAGTCCTCCTTAGTGTTTAGTGTAGCAAGACTACCTGGGTTAGTCTCCATTATCTTCTCACAGAAAAATGGTAAGTGAGAGTATGCCTCTTCATAAGAGCCCTGAAGCTGCTCCCGTGCAAACTCCTTTGCTCGCCTTGCCTGACTATAGTTCAACTGAATGCCATAATCACGCTCGATTTCTTTGGCAATCTCCTTTGGCTTGTAATTTGGAGAAACTTTCAATTTTTCCTTTATAATACTCCCTATCCATCCCCTAGTTGCCTGTCTAGCTTTTATGGTAGCTCCTCCACATGTGTGCTCGGCATTCATAATCTTAATACATATTAGTTGGGTAGCAGCCACCCTCGATGCATATATACGCCATGGACAGCCTTCCATTTTGCACTTGGCAGTTACACGATGGTTGTCATTTTTCTTATATTTGTAATCAAATCCATGTGCAATCGAGTATTTATGCAGCGCTTCACGGAATTCGGCAAAGCTGTTAAATCTTTGGTCCACACCAGTGATGATGTTCTCCCACTGGGTTGCTGCTCTCCGATGCTTCTCTTCATTGCTGAATGGAGTCACTTTGAGTTGTGTAGTTTCAATAGGTTCGTTCAAAACAATTGCATCATCATCTTGCATAATATCCATAGGATCGTCAGAAGGAATCATTGCCTCTGACACAGTTGTTCTGCTTGACCTGCATAAAAAGCAGATAATAAGATTTTAAGCATTCAAAGGAAATTTTTGTAATCCCGTTGGTATCACATGTGCAAACTCAGTTTGGTCAAGTCTCAAGGCTCAAAACAAACATACTGGAAGACAAACTATATAAAATGTGTCTCATTTTCCTTCACATGAAAACAGCATTGATAACATAGTATATCACAAGTCTAGAGCTTCGGTGACAGTAGTTTTTAGACCCTTTCCTAGTGATCGAAGCTTTCCTAGTTGGAATAGGCTTCCACAAGTTTCAGTCTAGAAATTTTTGGAATTTATATTTAAAGTACAAATCATTAGTGTTTACTTCAGCCATCCACAATTTCCCTTATCTTTTCGATCTCTTTATTATCTTGTTGGTTGAAGCTGTTTTCTCATCAGTTTAGGTCGTTCTTTTTATTGCTAGTATAAACGACACTCTGCCCTGGAGGTAGTATAAAAGCTTTGGTGCTTCTTCACGTATAAAAAATTAATAATCAATAAGAAACCAGTGCCATTTCTTACTCTAGTTGCAGGCAAAATCAAAGAGGTTGGTTCATGCTAAGGATAGAATAAAAGGAATGGTACTAGTACCTACTAGCAGGCATGTTGGGCACATTCTGAGGACCAGCTACAAAGACCTCAACTTGGTCAGAATCCTTGAAGAAGTTGAGCATACGCTGGAGGTCCTTATTTTTAGATATGGTAATAAGGGTCTTTCTGTTTCCAGGAAGAAAATACTTGATCGTCATGCCATCAACATTGCATTGAAAATTCTCAGACAGTTCTTGCTTGAAATCTTTCAACTGTGTCTTCTCATCAATGCTCAGAGCATAAGCTTCCCCACCGGTGTAAGACAACAATCCATTATCTTTGTCGGCCACAAATTCACCTCCGGATTGGCATATGGCTATGATTTTCTTAGTTTCCATGAGCAGAGGACAAATGGATACGGTAAAACTTACGCAGATGGTTTGGATCAAATATGAGTGCCAGGACAAGTCAAGCAACAATTAGTTATGGGAAAGTGCCTCGCAAAATCGAACCTACATTCACAGATTAAAGCCAAAAAAATGAATAAATATTTAGAAACACGGCCAATTTTCTAAACTTACCAGAACCCTATGTGTAAAATAATCCCCAGATCTACAGTGGACTGGCAAAACTTAAACTTTCCCCACATTTAGAATGCAAGATTTGTGCCAAATATTTAATTAATTTCACGATTAGTTTTTTTTATTTTTTCAAAATAAGGATAACAATTGAGGAATTCACAAAATAAAGTCTATGGGAAGATGACTTGCAGAATAAAAATCTTTGAAACACAACAATTTTCTAAATTTACCAGAAACCCTAAGCGTACGAAATCCCCATATCTATAGTTGACCTTAAGAACCGAACATATGAATAAATGATTAAACCCCATAAAAAATTCGAGTAAAATATTACAAACTAAATCGCAAAACCTAAACTTGCCCCCACACAGAGCAAAATGCAAGATATAAGCGAAATCTTCAATTAATTTCACAATGAGTTATTCTTTTTTTTTTTCAAAAAAAAAAAAAAGGTCATTACCTCTAACGACACGAATTAATAGTAGAGTCCGTGAACTGAAATTAAGCTGAAACTTCTTCAATTTGCAGGGGGTTGTGTCCAATATGTATGCCGCAGCACTGGAATCAAAGAAATTAGGAGAGAGACAAAGAAACGGACCCTATATAGAACATCTTAAAACACATTGGGACTTGTAAAACTGGGCCCATTATGATTGTGTTGGGCCTAGCAGTCCACTAATTTAATAAAAATGAAATAAGGGAAAAATTCATAAATCCCACTTTAAGTTTACCCTAATTCAAAAAGAGGAAATTACACCTAGACCTAGATTTAAAATACCATTTTCATAAATCCCGAGTTAAGTTTCATATTGCAAAAATCAGGTTTTAATTAATAATTTAAAATCTTATTTTTTATTTTTTTTTATTTTTATACCTAATCAAACCCTAAACTAATTCATTTGAAGAAGCAGAAACCTCCACTCTCTCTCACCGTCTCTCCACTCTCTCCACACACGGCGATTCCACCGCCTCCACCGTCCGTATCAATCTGTCAAACTACGAAGCAGCGCTCGAAGCGGATCGACTGTCTGCCTTCTCTCTTTCCCTCAATGCGATGTCGCCCTTCCACCACACACGGTGATTCCGCCGCCTCAACTGCCACCGTGTGTCTCACACTGTCAAACTATGAAACGGCGCCGACAATCGAAGCGGTTCGTTTCTCTTTCTTCTCGCCCTCACTGGGTTGTCGCGCACCCAGATTTGTAATTTTTTTTTTGTTTTCGAATTTTCGTTCTCCATCTTCTCTCACTCAATTCTATCCCTCAAATGCCGGATTTGTGTGTGAGATGGCGTAGGAGATCTGGTCGTGGTTGTTGCAGATCGGATTCGAAGAATTGAATGGGCGGTTGTGGTTGATGGTGGCGCCGCTGCTGGTGGAGTCAGCGGCGGAGTGGTGGTCACAAATGATTTGGTGATGGTCGCAAAATGATTTGATTGTTATAACCAATGAATTCGATGAACTGTGACAAGTACAAGTTGTGTGACCTA
>CAIGRO010094676.1:0-25707 GCA_903798355.1 Fraxinus baroniana | reverse complement strand
TTTGTTTTTTGTTTTTTTTTTTCCATACGATGCTCCCTTAAAAGTAGATTTCACCATATAAAATTAATAAATGAATAATATTGTTTTGCGTCGGAAAAATTGAGAAAAATAAGTAATAAATAAAATAATAAATGGGATATGGGCAAAGTGAAAAGTATTAAGACATTAATAACCTAATAATAAATAAAAGGGAAAATTGCACCCACAGTACCAAACATTTCAACTTTTTACAGACTTTGAACCAATATTTGTTTTGTGCCACCCACCGTACCAAACATTTAAACAATTCACACCCGGAGGAGTTGACCGTTAGTTGACCGATAATTAAAGTCTGACCAATTGTTGACCAATTTTTAAAGGATAAAGTACATTTTTCCTATAAAGAAAAGTAATTTTTTTTTAAAAAAAACCTCATTTACTGTTCATCTTCTTCCGTCCCCTCCCTTTCGATCACCATAATGCATTTCCCAATGAAAGTTCAACCAGTTGATTTCAATGTCCAAACCGAACCACTTATACTTGAGTCGGTAAAGCCAAATTGAACCACCTATACCAGGAAAAGGCTGCTGACAACGGAGGCGATGATGAGCCTCATCGTTGTAACACGGATAGTGAGTTGGCTGGTTAATTGGTTCAATTGATGGATTACCCACGGTATTGTAGGCCTCAATTGGATGTTGTTGGGTAAAATCCATTATTTGAAATGCATTTAGTCAATCAATTGACTGATTGCCTATTCTCGCAGAAACCGTTCGCGAGTGGAAAAATTATTCTGGACATGGTATGGGATCGATTTTGATGAATCAAGGCTATGAAATTAGTCGCCTTGGTGAGGAGATCCGGCTGGTCGTGGTTTGCGATCGTGGGTGTCACCGAAGTGGTATGAATCTAGATGGAGGTTGTGCGTTGCTTGCAGTTTTGAAGCCATTTTTTATTTCTAATTTGGTTGTTGTTTGGGCTGATGCTTGTAATGGATTTGGGAAATGGGTCGATGGTGGCTAGATGGTGGGAGATGTGGCGACGGGATCGGTGGTGATTGGATGGTAGTTGATTTTTCGTAGGGTGGGTGGGTGGGGTGGAGATGAATAGTTGTTTTTTTAAAATTATTTTTGGAATTTTTAACTTATTTGGTGGAAATTGTGTGTAATTTCGAAATTGTCCTTATCTATTTGGTGGAAATTATATATATATATATATATATATTATTTCTGAGGTTAACTAATTATTTTCTTGGTCAACCGTCCATTTGGACTTCGGATGTGGATTGTTTAAAGGTTTGGTACCGTGGGTGACACAAAACAAATATTTGGACAAAATATGCAAAAAGCTGAAAGATTTGGTATCGTGGCTGCAATTTTCCCTAAATAAAACTAGAAAGAACAAGATTTCTTTTTCGTCCGAGAATCGAGAGAGACGAGACGCGTCTAAAGCATAAAGATACGAGCTTTCAACATCGTCGAATCAGTGTTGGCATCAATTGATGCGATTCATTGGTATGAGATTTAATACTTCATTTATTTTTCTATCAAAATTTCATCCTTTTTTGTAGTTGGTGCATTGGTTGAATCACTAAATTGATTAAGCGATGGAATCATGGAATATAGCGGCTTTCACTAAAAAAATCGAGATCTATTTTCTGGATTTCGTGAGGAATTTGAACTTGTCTATTTACTACTGTTTCAGTAGTAAACTTAGTTGCTTGCCGGATTATTAGTAGCACGTTGTTTTCATAGATTATTCTTATTCAAGAGCTCAATTAATTGCTCGAACCTTTAATATCACATTAAATGGGACTTATTGGAGTTTACAATCTGTTTTATGAATGATCTTTAACGATCTAATGGTAAATTTATTATGTTAAATGTGTAGCAGATTTTCTGCTTGTCTGCTTGCTTGATCTAAGTTTTTGTTGGATTTTATAGTTTCTGGATTTGGAAGAGGAAAAATGAGTTCTTGATGTCTAATACAATCCCAGATCTGTTTGAGTTCCAAGTCTTCGATAAACCAAGACATTATAGACTAGAATGAGGAAAAAATGGATTATTTACAAATTTGACATATATGGAATCTTTTGGAATTGTGATCTCTTTGATAGCCTCTTTTTCCTAGACGAATTACAGTAATTTGGATTATTTACTCAATTTGCATATGCATTATGCTAATGCAGGCTTCACTTTACAATTATTGCAATATCTAAATTTGAGTAATCATTGTTTCAGTGTTGTGATGGCAAACAAGTTCAATTCTGGGGACAATAGAACTCGCCGTATTGTGACAATTTTTATAGTAGCTGGTCTATGTTGTTTCTTCTACTTACTGGGAGCATGGCAGAGAAGTGGGTTCGGAAAGGGAGACACTATAGCAGTGGAGATGACCAAGAGCGGAGCAAACTGCAACATCCTCCCAAACCTCAATTTTGAAACCCATCATGGTGGTGAAGCTGGAATAATTGACGATTTCGATTCAAAAGTGAAAACTTATAAGCCGTGCCATCCTCGCTATACTGATTACACGCCCTGCCAAGATCAAGCACGTGCTATGACCTTTCCCAGGGAAAATATGATTTATCGTGAGCGGCATTGCCCTCCTCAAGAAGAAAAGTTACATTGCCTAATTCCGGCACCGAATGGTTATGTAACTCCATTTCCATGGCCAAAGAGTCGTGATTATGTTCCCTATGCCAATGCCCCATACAAGAGCTTGACAGTTGAGAAGGCTATTCAGAACTGGATTCAGTACGAGGGCAATGTGTTTAGGTTCCCTGGTGGAGGAACTCAATTTCCTCAAGGAGCTGATAAATACATTGATCAGCTTGCTTCAGTGATACCAATCGAAAATGGAACTGTCAGGACTGCATTGGACACTGGTTGTGGGGTATGTTGAGTATCTTATGCACGTCTCACTCTATTCGATGTCTGAATACTCTGATTGTTTTTTTCCAATCTGAGAGTAATTTATCTGGTTTACCTTCTAATTATGTATTATCGTGTTAGGTTGCAAGTTGGGGTGCATATCTTTGGAAGAGAAATGTTGTAGCAATGTCATTTGCGCCAAGGGACTCACATGAAGCCCAGGTTCAGTTTGCTCTTGAAAGGGGTGTTCCTGCTGTAATTGGTGTTCTTGGAACAATCAAGATGCCATATCCATCAAGAGCTTTTGACATGGCTCACTGTTCTCGCTGTCTAATTCCTTGGGGAGCAAATGGTGAGAATAAAATGTTGAATAACCCTATAGATTCAAAGCTACACTGTACTGAACTGCAACCCGTAATGGCTTAATCAAATATCAGAATATTAGCTGACTTTCTCACCTTCTCGTGAGAAGGTTTCTTTCCAGCAGTGTTTTAACTTTTATCTTCAGTTAGATAATTAGATGGAGCATCTGGCCATACAGTTACTTTTGGTTCCTTCTGATTGCAGGCGGAATTTACATGAAGGAAGTTGATCGTGTTCTTAGACCTGGTGGCTACTGGGTGCTTTCAGGCCCTCCCATCAATTGGAAGACAAACTTCAAAGCATGGCAGCGCCCTAAGGAGGAGCTTCAGGAAGAACAAAGGCAGATTGAAGAGACTGCTAAGCTTCTCTGCTGGGAGAAGAAATCCGAGAAGGGTGAAATTGCTATATGGCAGAAGAAAACGGATGCCGATTCATGTCATGCCTCACAAGAAAATTCAGGAGCTACATTTTGTAAATCTGAAGATCCCGATGATGTCTGGTATGTAGTTTTGCTAATATTTCCGCACAGACGAGTATGTGTCAGTTTTTCGTTTTGATACATGAAGAAACCATAAAATGTGAAATTCATGGATCCCATACAGATGCATTGTGGCATACACTTTTCATGGAGTGCCTAAAGTTGTATGTTATATATAGAAACTGAAGTTGTAAAGCTAAAATATTTTTGTACTTTATTTTGGTATGATAGGTACAAGAAAATGGAACAGTGCATTACTCCATACAACAATGCTAACAGGGTTGAAAGCTCTAGTGGAGATCTCAAGCCATTCCCCGAGAGGCTTTATGCTGTTCCCCCTAGAATTGCCAGTGGGTCAGTTTCTGGAGTCTCTGTTGAGTCGTATCTCGAGGACAATAGAGAATGGAAAAAGCATGTTAGTGCATATAAAAAGATCAACAAAATCATTGACTCTGGAAGGTACCGCAACATTATGGATATGAATGCTGGATTGGGAGCTTTTGCTGCTGCCCTTCATTCTCCCAAATTTTGGGTTATGAATGTTGTGCCCACTATTGCTAAAACAAATACCTTGGGTGTTATATATGAACGAGGACTGATTGGTATATATCATGACTGGTACGAATTTCTGTTTCGTTTGTTTCAACAGTTTCTAATGTTACTCCTTAATCATCTGAGCATTTTTTATGGCTTGCATACAACTGTTGCCTGATATTTTAACTTTTTTAACCTACTTGAAATCTTTTATATTGATTGGTTTTGTGAAGAAATATGTTCCTCTTAGTTCTTGCCGTTGGGAATTGGATACATCTTTTTTGTCCCAGTTGAACTATACATATTGTGGCTTGCACTCATCTCGCATATGCTCGTGCAGTACCGTGGTTGACCCTGTGTATAGGCCAACCTAATATTTCTACATGCTGTGAATGCTTGAAAAATATGAAAACCTAATAAAGCAAAGAAAAAAAGTTGTCTTGTAAAGCATGACCTTATTGTGTTAAGTACATACAGGCTCACGTCTACGAAGTGTTATACCAAAGTACATGCACAACTCATAAATGTGAACGGTATTCATTCTGAGCAGATTGAGCTCAGTTTCTGGCTAATATCCCTGAATACGTACCTGACTCAATTTAAAACAAGCGACCTACATCAATATGCAATCATAAAAATGATGGTCTGCAACATTTCTTGACTATACGTTGCGTCATGCATAACAAAGGTTGTTTTTTTATTTTTTATTTTTTTCCTTATTTTTACTCTTTATAATCTGTGTTCAGGTGTGAAGCTTTCTCTACATACCCAAGGACGTATGACCTGATCCATGCTAATGGTGTTTTCAGCTTATACAAGGACAAGTAAGTATTACCTTGATATTCTGATGCTTGTGCTTGATTTGGAAATAGTGAGGCATTCTTTCCTATAATGAGAGCTTCAATAGTGCTGTGCTGTGAACTAGACTTTAACATAGATCAAATTAACATCATAGGTGCGACTTTGAAGACATTCTTTTAGAGATGGACCGGATTCTGCGGCCAGAAGGTGCAGTTATATTGAGGGATGAAGTTGACGTGATTGTTAAGGTGAAGAAGATGATAGGAGGTATGAGATATGACTTCAAACTGATTGATCACGAGGATGGTCCCCTCGTTCCACAGAAAATACTGGTTGCAGTTAAACAGTATTGGGTCGGAAACTCCACTTCCACGCAGTGAAAGCCAACCCAACGTCAAAGCAGGATTGATTGCTGGCATCATTCCATGGGGACAATTCTTTGAGTTCTTATACAAATCCTTGGTGTCCATTTCGTTTCACCACGAGGAAGTTTTGCCACGAAAGGGCCCCCGAGATGTGGCCTGATAGTTAAACCGACTCTTGTTCAACCCTTGGGTATTATAATTTATCAAACTGTATTTGTATCATTAATGCTGTTTATTGAATGGTGAAATCAAATTTTTGTGATGAAGGATTCTGCCAAACGAGGAAAGACTAAACCTTAATTTATACAAGTTACTGCATAGAATAAGTTCTCTCTACTCTTTTCGACACCTTAAATGTTTCGAGCTTTTCCAATTAAAGAAGTGATGATGTTAAATAATATTCACTCGTCTAATCTACCTTACCAACATATATTATAATATTTTTTGGGAATGTTTCCTGTCTTTACTCCATAGAGCAGAAGAAATTTTTGTCCCTGAACCAGCATAGAGTCGAAAATCAGCACCTACACTGTCAATATCTTACAACTTTTTGTTTAGAAAAAATATTTTCCCAACCATTGAGCAATGATGCATCCACATACTCAATAAGATAATTTACACTTGTTGGGTTTATTGATTTGTCATGTGAGATTACATGTGTAATTAATTATGTAAAAGATTATCTTAAAGTTGAGCATAATTAAAGTGACTAATGAAAAATTAGATTGTTGGGCTTAGGGCATTTAAATAAAATGTGGGTCGAATTATATGTGTAAAGATCGGTCCATTAGGGTTGTGTTTGACGATGAGTCAAATATACGTGGAAACTATAAATAAGGTTATGATCCTTAATTCATACGCGATTCTCATTTTTTTTTTTTTTTTTTTTGTGTCATCCCATCAATATAAGAATACAAGGGAAAGTGTATAACGAAAAATCTAAAACTCACAATGAAGAATCAGGAATTACAATCAAAATCAAGAAGTATTAAAATAATTAAATTAAAGAACGAGACAATCAAGATTATGAAGCAAGAAGCCAAAATCAAAAAATGAAGAACCAAATTAGCAAATAATTAAAAATTCAAGATCCGAACTCAAATTCTGATATTAAGTAATCATTCTCAAAGAATTAAAGTATGTTCCACATTATTAACTTTTTTGGTGATTTGACTTGAAGAATTTTGACAATAGAGTAATTAGATTTTCTAATTTTATAAAGTTTAAAATTTCATAAAATTCCAACAACAAATTCTATAGAGTATAGATAACATAAATCGAGATTACAAATAAATGCCTCCATGAAATAAAAAGCTTCCACTTTCGTTATTTATCCTCTACAACGTCAGTCGGGGGGAAAATGAAGCTAATTATACAACAAGATTTCATATACATACATGGATATACAAAAGAAAGTAAACAAGTACACCAAAAATCTATTCTCTTGGCATGTTAAGGGACGAGTGATAAAATTTATTAATATTATGTTAATCTATAAGAAATATTTCGACGTGGTCTTCGACTTTGATGTCAAATTTCCATTATCTTTTGACATGTGCTTTCTTACATATACATTAACATCAAGAAAACATTTATCAGAAAAATAATTAGCACACCATGAAATTTGTTTTAATTCGAAAATTATTGTAAAACCAAACACAAACCCAATTTCTCAAAACCCTTTAGGCCCAGTTTCCTTCAAAACAGCAGGCTTCTCAGCCATGGAGAGGCAATATTTAGCAATTTCTCTGAACTTAGGCACACTTCTTAAATCCACCTTGGTTCCATCTTTCAATGTGATGATAATGTCACCCCACTCACCAATAAATCTAGGAACAACCTTAAAAAATAAAAATAAAATTACATTAATTGTTAGTCACGTCAGATTATCGTTTGTTGATCACTTTGAAACGAAATAAAGTTCGGGTTTTCGACGCACCTGAACATCTTTGATCACTTCATATGAAAAATCACTTCTGTCCTGCCCAGTTAATCCAGATATAACACTGACTCTCAAATTTGTAAACCTGTATCTCAAATAAAAGGCCCTTAAAACTGCTGCCAGGGTTAAAGGAAGCCAAAGAAGAGTGAAACCCAGTAGAAGGTTTGCTATGAGGTCTCCATAGTGGGCTCCGCCGTCGAAAAATATGGTTTCTTCAGTGGCTTTTTTGGAGGAGGTGGTGGTGGAAGGCGTGGAGGAAACGTGGAGCCTGGTGATAGGTCGAATGGATTTGGAGGTGGATTTTGTGAACGGTAGCTTGGTATTTACGTGGAGAGACTGGCGGTGGGTTATGGAGCCGGCGTAGGTGGTGGTGGGTAAGAGGGTGGTGGAAGTGGAGGAGGTGGCTGTGACGATGGCCATGGTTAATTTATCCACTCCAGATGAACGGTTAGCTTGTAGTTGAAGTGTATTTGGGATTTCATTCGGTTCGGTGGCTGCAGGATGTCCTCGTGGCAGATTTTAAGCCAATCACTGGGTAGAAATACAGCAAGTTTGACTAGGGAGGAAGTTAGATTTATTTTTTTGTTTCTTTCCAGTCTTAGATAAATGCTATAAATAAAAGAGCAATGTTATGAATGTCCTACGTGACATACATGTGGCAAGGACTTGGCCATGGTTAATTTTTAATATTTGCAATTGTTCACAGTTATCGTAATCATCCGACGTGTGACAGTTAGGGATCAAAAAGCAACATCACTTTGAACACTTGGCTATACATAAATGCAGCCCCGTGCGCAATCCGTTGCAGGGACACAAAGCAGTAATGTGTGTAAACATGGTAATGACATAGGCGAAGGGGAGGAATGCATCAGAAAGACAAATAGCTGAATCTCAGCGAATCGTGGTAGTAAGGTCACTCTGCCCAATGACCCGTTCTAGCCTCATAGCAGCTCGAGCAGTCCATCGACTTGTTCGGGACTGGAACTTCCGTGCCCAATCCCAGAGCCAATCCTTTTCCTCTATGTTACAGTTCCATTTTGTCGACTTCCCTTCCCTACATTAATCTATTGACCAGATGTTATTCACCTTAGAGACCTGATGCGATTATGAGTACGAGAGCGAAGGGTACTCGATCCTCTGAATTTCAAGGGCCACCAAGGGTGTAGGCACTTTCATGTACACGAAGACAACATCGTGTGCAGGTTATTACGGGGATGTAGGCACATTTTTAGGCACTTCATATGAAAATCAGTAATTGCCACATATATGTTACGTAGAACGACTATGATAGTAAGCGACTGCAAATTGCATTATTCTAAATAAAAAGATATAAAATTATTAAATATTGTTTGATCCAAGAAAATTTGTCATTAACGTCAGCTTATCTCACATAAATATTATAATCATGCTACATGTACATCTTGTTTTACATCATTTTGAAAAATTGTATCACGTGTCGGTACATGATTGGACAGTTTAAAAAAAAAACACTTTTTCGCCCAATACTTTTTCAATTCCACCACAATGTCAAAGATGTACACCATTAAATGTACACTTAGCATAATTCTAAATATTATGTTGTTTAGCTAAAAATATTAATAAAAAAATAATTCAAATTCAATAATTAATCTTAATCATACATGATATTCATAACTTTTATCAATTTTTCAATTATAAATTTTATTAGATTTTTTCAAAATCTATTAAAAATCAATTTTTTTGCAAACCCAAACATGGGCTATGACTCACCTAAAATTGTGCCAAGCTCAATCACTATGCCCCTATTTGGCCATCATTTTTAAACCTAATCTACATATGCACCTACGCAACCATATTCATCCCAACCAATTCCATTTTCTTCCTTCTCTGTCTTTATCACTCACCAGTCACCCTACCCACTCGCCCCTCTAATGGATCTTCTTTCTGACGTTGCTGCTCATAACATCGAATGCCAAGGAGTGCGATGATGCAGTGTTGAATGAGGAATTGAACCTCGACGACTATGTGGAGATAGGGGTGTCAACAAGTCGAGCCGCGAACTGAGACTTTTTGCTCGAGTTCAGCTTGAGTAAAAATACTTCGATTTTTTTTTTTTGCCCGAGCTGAGCAAAAAAATCGGCCAAAAAATGTAGGTTTGACTCGAGCTTTCAGCTCGGTTTTTTTTTTAAAATTTGGGATAAATTTTAAAAAAAATTTAAACAATTTAAAATTTTTTGCAATTTATACATATTATAAATAATGACTAAATATTAACATATAAAACAATTACATCTAAAATTATAAGAAATAACTAAAAAAAAGTGGGAGGCAAGTTTTTTTTTTTTTTTGAAAGGCTCACAGGCCTGCTATGCTCGAGCCGACGCCCCAAAATGGGGCTTGGCTTAGCCTCAAATGTGCCCCACCGAGCTAGGAGTCAGCCCGGCTCGAACTTTTTTAGGCTGAGCCTGAGTCGACGAGCTATTTTGCCATCACTATATGGAGATGGTGGCAAAGGAGGAGGTCATAATTTCGATGAATAGAGCCGCCAAGTGATTCTCCACTGGAAGCACAGCTTTATCTGTGATCCAACAGTGAACGATTGTTTATCGAATGTGTTGTTTGATGTTGTTGTATATGTGGTTGTTGGATCAGATGTGGTGGGTAGTTTAGCGAATGTGTTTAGTGATTGTTTAGCTTGTTTGATCAAATTTGTTGTTTGATGTGGTGGTGTACGCATTTGTTTGATCGGATGTGGTGGGTGGTTATTAGATCGGATTTGTTGTTTAGCCAGAGTTTTGGGATGATTGTTGATGTTTTACAAATGGTGTCAGTGATTTTCTGATCTCTGAGTGATTATGTTGTTGTTGGTAGTTCTATTAGTTGTGGTGTCGAAGTGGCGGCGACGACGATGACAACCAGGTGTGACCAAGTCTATCGTAATAGTAACTGTCTATGACCAGATTTGTGTTAACTATAACTGTATGTGACTTAGTTAAATAGATTAACCTGGACACAAACAATCACACTGAACACAAATTTGATCAAAATTAGTCAACTATAACACAAGTTTTATTACAAACAAAAAATCTGATAACGGATAATATAATTAGTCACAAATCTGATCACAGAAAACACTTTTGCTTTTTGAGGATTTCTACAATGAGGTGGGTGGAGTGGGGTGGGAGAACATTTTCAATTGCGAGAGATTTTCCATATGAGGTGGGTCCGTGGGATGGGTAGGAATATAATGTATATCAATTGTATAAATGTGTAAAATAAAATATAAAAACTCAAATTGTGATTTTTAACTCAACCAAATATGGGCTATATCATGGACTCAAACAAGGCAAGATTTCATAACTAGGATATTTAGTTTTACCAATTTCAAATTTAAGAGATCATGTTTTAAATTTCAAAATCAGATATTTTTTAAATTTTATTTATAAATTAATTAATTAAACATATATTTATTAATTAAATATATTAATGTCACAATTTCATATAATTTGGTCACAAATTAACGATTTAATTAGTCACATATTATTTTTCGACCACAAATCAGAATTTTATATGTCACAAATTATTTTATTTTTAAAATTCGAAAATTTCATAGATCACAATTTATTCATAAAATCAAAAATTTATACGTCACAATTTATTTTTAGGTCACAAGCCACAAACAATTTATCAAATAGTCACAAATTTTCAATCACAAATTATCTTACGATCACAAGTCAAAAATTTATAGGTCACAATTTGTTCATTGATCACGAATCAAGAATTTATACGTCACAAATTACAAATATTATAAGTCGTAACTTATCACACAGTCATAAATTTTAAAATTGTCGGTCACAAATTAACAATCTTTTAGGTCACACATTATTTTTTTCATCACTTACGTATTGTCACAAATTAACCAATTTCATGGTCACAATCCACCAAATAATTTGTGACCACAACCAATACTTGTAACCACCACCTCATCATTCCCTACAGCAGTACCACCACTATCATCGCCGCCAGAACGACCACCACCTCTCGACAACAACACCATTTCAAACAAAATCAACACATCGAATAAAAACACTACCACAACGTCACACCAAATCCACCACCAGCTCGACAGATCCATGGCCACCAACATCCCACCATCACATCCGACCACCACCATCAACACACTAGAACCACAGCCAACGTTATCAGTCACCACCACCACCCAACCACCACCTAAAAATAAGATTTAAAATTAACAGTCACATTGCACCGCACCCAACCGTGCACATAGTACGCTACCAACGCCAATGCCAACGCCATTCCCTCTATCTCCATCTATACCTCACCACAACCACCATCCATACCAAAAATCCATAAAACCCGTCGTCACTACCACCACACATGAACACCACCGAACCACCACCTAAAAAACCACCACAAAACACGTAGCAAAATCACTACAAACCACCAATCTGTGTGTACAAGCAAAAATCATGATCTGTGTGCACAAGCAAAATCATTAAAAAAATCGCCGGAGAAACCACCAGATTGAATGCCGCGATCTGTGACCCGAAAAACCTACTGGATTGAAAGCCGTCAGAGGCATAGAGCCGCGCGAAGAGGCACAACGCGGAGTTGCTCAGAGCTACACATCCGTGAGCAGAGGCGCTGTGCTGCAGCTGTGCGAAGCGACGATTTTGCGTCTGATGTAGCACCTCAACGCCGGAGGTGCCATGTCTCTGATGCTATCCTTAAACTCCTCCAATGTCGCACCTCAAATGTCGAAGAACGGAGAGAATGGAGAGATAAAGCTGAGGCGAACCGTTCGAAATTACTCCGTCGCTGTTTCCGTCTCCACCACCAACACCACGGCACCGTTGCCCTGTCCACTCCGCCAACACCACGAGATAGAGGAAGGGAGGGAGGGAGGTTGAAACTCAAACGGGAAATTAGGGATTTAAAATCGGGGTCGGGGCGAGGCGGGGTTGAGTGTATATAAATTAATTTTTAGCTTTATAATATTATTATTATTACTATTGAAAGATAAAAAATTATCTGACTTTTGAAAAGAAATTCTTTAAATCTGAAATTTGAAATTGAATTTTTAAATTCGGGTTGTATGTAATTTCCACCTCAAACAACCTATTTGTACATGGCTTTGGGCTGCGGCATAGGAGGCCCAAATACATTGGGCTTTGGATGCATAATACGACAAACAATGAAAATTTAATTAAACTTTTGTATCGCTTTAAGATAAGAGGAGAAGTCAATATGAATGCTACAATAGATATATCTTTATTCCTACGATGGTTGAAAATCCGATGAAAGAAATACTTCCTTCTTTATCCTATCATCTCCTCACGACTTAGAGAGTTTAAGGTTTGCTTAACGCATATTATTTATTTAATTTGTTTATGTAGAATGCATGTGGCAACTTGATTAGTGTCTATTAATTTGTGCACTAAACATATTTTATTAAGACAAAATATTGTGGGATCTTAAATTATTATCGAAAGACAGAGTCTCCAGCCATTGTCTATACATTCTGCACATGATCCCAGATTGATCCTCTTTTCAGTCTTCATATTTTATACTCAAATATCCACAAGGGCTTTTTGAAATGTATATATGAATCTTGTCTTGATTTGAAAAATATATTTTATTTCCCTTTTATTTTTGGAGTTTTTTTTTTTTCTTAAGAGTCAGTTTGATTATAAGAATAGAATTAGGTGGAAAGAAAATAATTTCAAGGAATTGAATTGCCTATAATTTGTTTTACTGAAAATTGTCAATTAATTATGTTTGATTGGTATAATTTTCTACTTGAAAAATATTGAAATTTTGGATCTTTTGGTATTCATTTGACTTTGTTTTTCATAAAAATTGTCCACTAAAGAGATAAAATTTATTATAATTGGGGAAAAAATTTGTTTTCATTGAAAAAAAAAAGAAAAGTTACCTAGAAAATGTTTTCCCACCAAATCCATGAGAAAAGCTTTTCCTCAAAAATCAAGAAAATAAGGAAAACCAATTTCATGGAAAATTTAGTCAATCAAACATGCAAACATGTTTAAATGGAATTTAATTTTCATCTTTCATGGAAAAGAAAGCCAAATCAAACAGGGCCTAAGTGAAATACAGAACGATTCATGCCTTACAATGGTGTCAATTTTTCGTAAAAGCTTGAAATTCTTTTTTCTATAAGTATGATTCAGAGCCTTTTGCATAGTTACATCTTGACATGATGAAATCTGCAAACGCAACAATAGAAACTAAACTTTTAATTAATCCTTTTGTTGATGAAAAGAATTCTTGAAGTAGAAACTTACGAGAAATATGCCTCATAAGTTCATAAATGATCCATTGGTACGACCCCAAATGATCTCTACAAAATCGTTAAAAGAGAAATTTTTGAAATCCATGTAACATATAAAGTTCAATTGAAATAAAATCAGGGGAATGTTAGAGAAATTTGTGTGATCAACAATAGGAAAACTTATCCAGTATGACATATTAGTTATGCTGATGTAGACTGATGTAATAAGATTAAACGACAGAATTTGTATGTTGAAGGAACACGAGAGAATTTAAGTAAAAGAAGTCGGGTTTATCTTTCCAATATATTTTTGACACTTGGGCGCTTATCAAACCTTGATGTTTCTCATTTGCTAAGGTGCGGCGTGTTAAAGTGTCAAAATCAGGAAACATCAAGTTTGGGACAACATATCTCAACTCAACATAATGTAGTTGAAGTATAAAATATGAAGACAAACAAAATATCAACAAATCTTGATTCTTTCGAATACCTATTTGGATCAAAATTGTAAAAGAAATTCACAAAAGGATCCAAAACCTAGTTGCTAATCGAATTGACATTTCCCCTAGTCCTTAGACTTCCAAAATTATTAAAAAGAGACAGACTAGTAAGTAATAAATACAAATAACTATGTATACTTATCTCACCTTTTTATAATCAACGATCATCGATAAGAAAGACCTTCAAGCATGCATCTCGATTTCTAAAAATTCCTATCCACTCTGACATGACATAGACGGATCATAAAACAATCAAACACTCTAAAGAACATATGACTTCTTGGTCTTCAGAATTCAGATCATTGAGACCTTCAAGCACCGCAGTTTCTTAAAAATTTTATCCACTTTAACATGCCAAATCGGATTATTTCTAATCGAGATTGGATCATAAAACAATCAAACACTCTAAGTTGATTGTAGAATAGAAGTAAACTCGAGATGAGCCCACAAAATTGTATACATTTTTCTTTGATTTTCTATCAGCGTCATTTCATACCAACCGTAGTCATTTCCTTGTCAATTGTCAGCATAAGCTTTGCCAAACGTCCCCTTCACGAGAATGACCATTTCCCACCCTTCTTGTTTTCTTCTACTCTTTCTGTATCTATTTGTCCTCTTTCTCCCTTGGAATGTGTGTTTGATTCTCTTTCATTCTTTAGAAATAAGTACTTTCTAACTTATAAGAGAAAAGTTTCTTTCAGATAATTAATAGTTCTAGAGTAGATGACTTTCTTGTGTAGCACAGCCGACTATTTCATATAAAAGTTTAACTAGAAGATTTGACACAATTTACCATAAATTTGACTTATCCATGCTTAATTCTTTATTCCTCAATGAAAGTGCTACTTTGTATACCAGCCTAAATATCAAAATAAGAATTAAATTAACTCATAAAATTAAAACATGGTATTAACTGATAATCCATATCTTGGATTAATCAAACTCTTTGTACCAAACATGAAAAGAAATTGTAATAACCACCAATTTTAAGGTAAATTAATAGACTGATTAGTCCATTAACTGAAATGCTGTTGCTCTAACCATGGCCAAATTCCTGTCTGATCCTCCATGCCACAGAACATATTGCATAAGCTTTCATCTTTAACAGTTTGGTCCATTTTATGGCATGGAATCTCGGCCGGTCTCGACGAATTCTGGAAGAACTGTGTCATTCCTGCAGGCCTCATTGAAGATGGGAAGAGGGTTCTGCTAGTTGGATTTGTGATTAAAGGGCTATCAATTGCTGGAGTTCTTGAAATGTCAAGCCGTATATCAGAACTATTTTCACTTTTGTTGCTGCAAGACCCTTCTGTTTCTTTGTTTAGATTAATTGACTCCATTGGCTCCCTATTCTTTAGTGCCAAAATCTGCAAACCAGAAATTTTTGTAGTAATACTCTTCAATCATAAATAGTTAAAGGGTTGACAGTAAACGTGATTCATTACCAAAAAATAATTTAATTTTTGTAATGATTTATCTTTTTCATAATTTACTGATTTTGAGAAAGGGAATTGGAAATGATGCTTTTTGCGGAAAACCATGCACCGTGAGTCTGTGATTGGGTCCAAAGTAAGATGCCATTTACTAAGATTTTGGGATCTAAAATTTAAGCTTGAATTAATGAATCTATATACCAAGTATTCATCTTGGCTATGTATCAACTCAATACAATAAGCAAGATTTCAACTTTTTGTACTGTCGAGTTGAAAGTATCAAGATCGACCAGTTAACAAAATCACCAGTACATACCTCTGAGTGGAGTTTCTGGTTCTCAACTTGTAGAGCATCATTTTCTACTTTCACAGCTTCAAACTGCCTCTTAAGAACTTCATAATCTTTCTCCAATTGCTTAGTTTTCCATCTTGCCCTTCTGTTTTGGAACCAAATTGCAATTTGTCTTGGTTGCAGGCCTAGGACTCGAGCCAACTGCATTTTTCTCTCGGGCTCAAGCTTGGTCCCCAACTCAAAGTTCTTCTCTAGTGTCTTCACTTGCTCCATGTTAAGTCTCCTCTTCCTCTCTCCCATTTGTGATCCATCGTCTGATAAATCATCCTCTCCACCGTGATTTTCTTCGCAAACATCGACCCCGGAAAACGACATGGATGATCTCTTGCCTAGAAATGGAGTCATACCTACAGAATCAAAAAATTTCAAAGATTTAAACAAAAGAACATCGAGGGTACGTCAGCAAACGGGACAGGACTGGACAACCTAACTAACAAGACTTTTAACTATTTTATGTCTTTTCTAGTACTGTCAAGTCCACCTTATACATGAACAAATTGTGAAAGAAAGAAAAAACTGAAGTATACCATGGAAGTGTTGAGGAGGGCAAGAGGGAAGAATTGGAGCGAGAGAGGTGGAGGGTTGGTGGTCATTATCTAATTCAGGAGGAGTTTGAAGCATGAAATTGGCAGAGTAGAAGGCCATTCCGGTGGTAGTCATTACCAACCACCACTTACGCCACAAGTTTGAACGCCGTCTGCGACGGTTATCCAGCAATCATGTTTTCTAGAGAGAGAAAGAGAAAGTACATCCCGGGACTGTATTTATAGACTCACACATACAATTTCAGTTTGAAGAAGATGCATTTATTGCTCAAATGGATAGCTTATATACCTTATCAGCTAGATGTACTCTCTGTGTGTGTTTGTGAGAGAGGAGAAGAGAAAGAGATGCCATTTTCTATGTGAGGAGTAGGTTTTATATTATGCCCTACTTGGTAGGAATTAAAATCGAATATTTAGTAGAATTTAATATAAGTTAATGGAATGTGCAGTTGAAAAATTATGAATCCATGAAATATATGATTAATACCCTGTTTGATCCACATTCTTACAAAAATTCATTTTCTACCATATATTTTTCGATAAAATAATATTTATATTACACGCAAATTTAAAAAATTTCTTTATTTTTTTACCACATATTTTTATCAATTCACTATTTAAAATGCATTCTCTTCCCAATAATGTGCATCAAACATGGTCTAAAATTCATTATTGACTTTGACTTAAATTAAAATCTGGATTTTAATATATACCAGACATGGACTATATATTATTACATTTAAGTACTTTTTTATAAGTTAAATTTCAACTTATAAGTCACTCTCTCCTTCTGATAAATATAGTCTTACTTCTTTTTTACACAGACTAAAAAAATTTAGTTAATATAGTTGAAATAATAAATTTTACTATCATTTTTCCTAATACACCCATACGTTGTAATCAATACTCAACATAATTAAATTATGCATTCAATATTTAAGGTAATTAAATTATTCTTAGTATTAGTCATTGTTTAATGCAAAAATCAAGGTAATTAACATTCCAAAGTCATCCAATATAATAANTGTAATCAATACTCAACATAATTAAATTATGCATTCAATATTTAAGGTAATTAAATTATTCTTAGTATTAGTCATTGTTTAATGCAAAAATCAAGGTAATTAACATTCCAAAGTCATCCAATATAATAAAAATGTAAATGTCATGGGAGATGAATTTTTTTTTTTTTTAAATTTATTATTCCATCTACAATTGAATAATGAAGTGATTTATAATTATGACAACAAAGCACATTAAATAAGAACATATTAGGAAATTAATATATTAACTACACTCTCAAATAAGAAACATAACTATAATTTCGGAAAGATGAAAAAAGAAAATAGGATTTTTTTTTTTTTTTTTTTTTATGGGACGGAGTGAGTATTTTATAGTACGAAGTTAGCAACATTATTTCTGTATGGACAGTTGTCAATGAACTTAGTTTGCAAATTTGTACAGTTTGATTCCTTTGCTAAAAGGAGAGAAAATGGGTTCATATTATATGATTTTAAATGGAGAAGTGGGCGATTTAAATGAAAAATAATAATTACCTTTTGATTACTCAACTTTTAATTATAAAAGTAGATTTAACTATAATGGCTTTTTCTCATAGGATACTCAAATGAGTGAAATGGACTCCAAAATGAAACCATCGTGGAGTCTCGCTCGTTTAGGCTTGTCGTTGGTACACTTTTTTAACTATATTGGTTGATAGAATGTTCAAAGACGTATATAAATTTACTTTCAAGTATTGCTTTAAGTTTGATTCAATCTCAATCGGACTGTTGCACTTTTCTTGAGTTAATGGTTGAACCGCCCTTCGAAACATTACATCAAACATGTCATTGACGAGCGAATTTGATACATGTGTAAGATGGCATTCAAAATGAGACGAGGGATGGGTCCGATGGCGGGGGCAGAGGCTGCTACCTGAACCACCAACAGTCATCGTGCAGCAGGGTTAGGCCCTTTCCCATCTCATTATCCTCTCACCAGGCATTTGGCTTATTGATTTAGAGAGAGAAGGCAAAAAAAATGTCCAAACACTTCTCTTTCATAATCCTATAAGCTGATCTATTTTGTCCTGGTAACCCCATCCCGCCCCTTTAACTGTCCTTTTCTTCCTCCTTTCAATTATGATTTTTAATAAGTAATCTTAAAATTAAATCCATATAAATCATATATGTGAACGAATCAAGAAATATAACAACGGTGTATTTTAAAAAAAAAAATGATTGTTGGAACGAAATAATGAGCGCGAGAGACACGTCACAAGATGTTATTTATGATAACTACGAGTGGCACGTCATAAGATACTATTTTTGATATTGACTTCATACAAAAGGGAGAATAATCTTTGGTCGTACGATGCATGATTAGAGAATTGAGCTTGAGATTCGGTCCTTGTTTGATTTAGTTAAAACAATTAATTAAGATTTTAGTTAAAATTAACAATAAATTGTAACCTTATTTAATGGGACCCCAATTTTTCAACTACACAATCTATCAACTTTTATCAAAATCTATTAAAAATCTGATTTTTATCTGAACCAAACTCGGGCTTGTTCATCCATTATATGCTAAAAAATTAATTTACATATATTTTTATTAGTTTTTATCGACTCCATCCCTTCTAACGTACAAAACGAATAAAATAAGTTTTGAAATTTTATATGAGAAATTTTCTTCATGTGGGTTTAAGATGTAAATTTCAAGAAGTTTGGTAACAACCCCACCCACCACTCTCCCATAAGTATCCCTAGTACTAATCAATTGGTTAATGATTCGATGGTGAACAAAGTATGTGATTAGTTCTAAACTCATTGATCATATACGTGACAAAATAATGAAGAAAAACGGAAAGTATTAGTAATTTTCCTTCTTCTTTTCTTGATTCGAAGAGGACTTGTATGAATTACTATTGATCAAGAATTTCGATTAATCATTATCTTACTTTTACAAATTCATATAAATGGTGATAGCTAGATGCATCACCTTGAAAGAACCTATATGAGAAAGTCATTTAGTGGATGCCAAATGACACTTTCCTTAGAGAAATCCCATATTTCATTACAAGATTCAAATTTGCATGTACAGTACGAATCTAAAACATGGGCTAAAAGGGCAAAAAGAGTGGGACCCACCAACCTTTAAATTTAGGTGATAGTGGGGTAGGGGGACCCACTTTTGTGAATTTAATACAGGCTGAAGACAAGGTAGGATCACTGTATCACATGACTTTATTAGTTGGAACCTGAAAGGGTTGCCCATTGGAATAGGGTGGATCCATGTTCTTGGCTCCTGCTTTCCTGCTCAAATTTCAATTATTCCATTTATATAATATGTTGATGCTCAAAAATACTGATCTCCATGTGCCCTTCTAGGCTTGACATCAGTGTTTTGCCCTTTTTTTTCTCTATTGAAAGTGATTTGTCAACCACTAAATCCTCAACCTCACAATTTTATATTCCCATTTTGGATTTTTTCAATTTTCTGTTCGACTTTCGTAATCGTTTCGCTTGAAACATTAAACTAAATAGAACAAGTACATAAATAATTTACAAGTCTTTCTTTTTCAATAGCGTCGAGTTCAAAGTTCAACGTATCATACCCTGTAAATAGAGTGGTTGCAAACTAGAAATGGACAAGATACATTTAATGCACCTTCTTGGTTGTAACTATTTTCTTTTGAATTAAACCATTTTGTCAGAAAAACTTTGACATTTTTGTTGACATCATCATTGTGGTGGGATCCACACGGGACTCATGAATTGAAAAGGTAACCTCCCTCCCCCCTATTGTGAGGGGGCTGTCAGGAAGGGTGTAGCATTGTTCCCTCAAGTATAACTAGAGGAATTTTACCACTTGATGAATTTGTATTACTATAACACAAAATGAAACAAGAAAATTACAAAAAAAAAAAAATAAATAAATAAAAATTGAAGCATAATTGACTGGATTATTCAATTGAATCATTTAATAACTATTTCAGATAACTATATGTAAACCCTAAAAAGTCCTATTTCAAGAAACTTTTAAAGTGAAAACTTGATGAGTCATTTCACTACTGCTAAAAGGGGAAAAGAAAAAGCCATTGGACCGACCAAGAAACCTCCACTTGATTATGATAGACACGTACAATCCAATTGATTGAAGCCAACAAATTATAATGGTTTAATTCAGATGTACATGCATTTCAGCAAGAATTTTGTGCAATGAAAAAAATCTGGGAATTTGTTAAATCTTGCAGCTTGATGTTGTACATTTTGTGAGGTAGTGATCTTTAATTGCCAAATAAGTTAAGAAATTGCATATTTATAGTAATTCTAATAAACCTCATAGGGTTTTTTTTAAGAGACATCCCACAATTTGAATTTTTGAACTTGAAAAATTATTACAGGGTTAAGAATTCCTACTGACACTAACGTGAGTGCAAATTATTGGATTATTTTTTTCTTTTTCCATCTTCCAATTAATTCACGCTAGTGTTGCCTGTCAAAGTTTTCTGTCAAGATTTTTTGTACTTCGAGCATGATTGATTATTATAGACACGTTGAGAATGATTATGACCCAATTCACGAACAAACTATTTGAGGTAGAAAGCAAGGCCATTGTCAATGTGTTCTCTCTTTGGGTGTCAATAAAATTGTCACTTACCAAGAAGTAATTCTCGTGGCCCACTTTCTTTTTTGTTTGGATCATCCTGTGGGCTATGTTGTTATGGCAGGAACTAGAAGTATTCCTTGTACAACAATTGCAAGAACTAGAATTTTAGCAGTAGATGGCATCCCCAGTTGGCTTTGAGTTTATGGAACCATTCTGTTTTGGTTCTCCTCCACATTCTTATCGAGCCATCTAGTATCATGAACAGAATAATCATAATTATAAGATTCTGAATCAAACATGGAGAGTTGATAAACGGGAACCACTCGAAAGAGCTCGAAGCTTGTAAACATAAACTAATAAGAATTAGCGCACGGGAACATTCGTGGTGCATACTTTTGTTTCAGAGCCACCATCTTATACTACATGGTGGGACAGTCAGACTCACTCGTGCACTTACCGGTGGTTCTGGTCTATGCTTAGGAGAAGGACGAAGGGCGACCCCATTCTGCCACGAAGAGACAATCATCTAAGAACAACAAAAAACTCATCAAAGCTTAGGTGAAGGAAATAATTATATTGGAACTTAAATTGCAGCACTCAAATGAGGCATTAACATAAAACATGAAATTAAACTAGTTGTCTAGAAGGATATACCATCAAGAATCAGATTTCGCATCCAAAGTTCATGTTCAGCATTCATAATAAGGCAAGAAGTAGAGATAGATGAGTACTGCAGTAACCTACCTGAGGTATATATAACAACTACAAGATTTAAACTTCCATCGCCAGCACTGAACAAATGAAAAATCGTAATATGAAAGAGATAGATTTTTAACAGCAGAGATGCAAGAAGACTAGATGTACCTCGACCGTCTTATTCTCTTTGTCAATTTTTTTTATCATGAACCGTTACAACACAAACTCAAATGCTCTCTTGAGCACAAATCCCTCAGCTATCATTATTTTGACTACATTTTGAATCTCTGTCACAGATTCCACAGGATCAACGATCATCAAATCAGTGTTGACGTGCTCAATGACCATTTTCTTTTCCTTAATACATTCTCTTATGGCTAAATACTTGATGTTGATGTGCTTACTTCAACTTTCACTTTTGTTGTTCTAAGCTATAAAGACAGCAGCTAAATTGTAGTAATATATTCTCAATGGCCTAGAAATAGAATTCATAATTCTAAACCCAGATATGAAACTATTTAACTATACATCATGTGAAGTAGCCTCAAAACAAGAAACAAACTCAGCTCCATAGTGGAAGTAGTAGTCAAGGTATGCTTAGCACTCTTCCAAGATACAGCTCCACCGACCATCATAAAGATGTATCCTAATGTTGATTTGCGTGAATCAACACAGCCACAAAAGTATGAATTTGAGTAGCCAATTACTTCCAAATTGTCTGTTCGTCTATACATAAGCTTGTAGTCTTTAGTTCCTTAAAGGTACCTCATCACTTTCTTTGCATCTCTCCAGTGGTCCATACTTGGATCACTCTAATATCGTCTCAACAAATGCAATGTCGGTCTTGTGCAGACTTGAACATACATCAGGCTTCTAACAGCAAAAGCAAATTGAATGTTCTTCATTTGTTCCCTTTGAAAATCATTTTTCGGGTATTGATTCAAATTGAATCTACCACCCCTAATAATGAGAGCTGCACTTGGTGAACAATCTTTCATCCGAAATTTATCTAAATTTTATTAATATAGGTTTGTTGAGACAAATCTAAAATGCTTTTAAATTTGTCTTGACGGATTTTAATGCCAATGACATAAAATGCCTATCCCATATCCTTTATGTCAAAATTCTTAGAGAGAAATTGTTTCACTTCATGTAGAAAACCGTTATCATTGGTTGGAAGTAGAATGTGATCCACATATAAAATAAGAAAACATATCTTATTTCCATTGAACTTCTGGTATATACATTGATCCATGATATTTTCTACAAATTCGAATGAAGAAATTACATCAGAAATTTAAAATACCATTAACGAGACGTTTGTTTTAAACTGCATATGAGTTTCTTGAACTTGCAGACAAAATGCTCACCATCACTAGAGGGGAATGCTTCAAGTTGTTTCATTTAACCTCCTCCAAATTGTTTCATGGAAACTTCCTCCTTTAGATATCCATTGAGAAATGTTTTCGCATCAATTTGTTGCAATTCTAAGTCAAAATGGGCTACTAATGCCAAAATGACTCACAAGGAATCTTTCATGTAGTTTAACTTTAAGTAGTGATTTTATTTTAAATTTGAAAATACATTTTATATTCCAAGACTCCAGAAATTTGATTTCAGTTTCAAGACTTGTACTTTTGGGTTATTCCTTTAATTTTTTAGAAACGATTTTTCAGTTTATTTAATAAATCTGATCTTGTTGGGAATGGTACATTGTCTGATGGCCTTTTCTCTATCAATTTGCAAAATGACACCACTTATAATGCTACACACTGGTATTAAACGATGTGTTATGAATGAGGATTCCTCTAAGTTATGACACATGAGATTGAGACATATCTCCATAGAGCGGTTTAAGAAATTAGTAAATGATGGGGTACTTAATGCTCTTGATTTTACTGATTTTGAAACTTATGTGGACTGTATTAAGGGAAAGCAGACCAAAATAAGTCAAACAAAGGCGACAATATGAGTTCGAACATATTAGGGATCATACATACTGGTATATGTAGTCCAGACATGAATTCACATGGTCAGAGATACTTCATCTTTTTTATAGATGACTATTCACGATACATGTATCTCTACTTGCTTCATAACAAGAACGAAACATTAGATGCCTTTAAGATTTTTAAGGCTGAAGTAGAGAAATAATGCGAGAAGCAGATTAAGATTGTGAGATCCTATAGATGTGGAGAATATTATGATAGATACACAAAGGATGGACAATCACGTAGTCCGTTTGCAAAGTTTCTTCAAGAGAATTGGATAGTTTCCTAATACACAATGCCTGGTTCATCAGATCAGAATAGTATAGCGGAAAAAAGAACCCAAACGTTATTAGATATGTACAGAGTATGCAAGCGGCTTCAATCTTCCTAAATTCTTGTGGACTGAGGCACTTAAGACGGCAGCGTACAAATTGAACCGAGTTCCAACCAAAGTTGTTCCAAAAATGCCATTCGAGTTATAAAATGGATGGAAATCAAGATTGCTACATGTGCGCATTTGGGGATGCCAGTCTGAAGTAAGAAATTATAATCCACAAGAAAAGAAGCTGGACCCAAGGACAATTGGTGGGTACTTCATTGGATAAGCTGAAAGGTCCAAATGGTACATGTTTTATTGTCTATCTTACAACACTAGGATTATGGAATCAAGAAATGTAAAATTTCTTGAGAATGACTTGATCAGTGGGAGCGATCAAACTAAGAACGTAGTTTCTAAGAATGATCATTCAGAATCTCAACCTTCCACCTCAAATAATAGATTGGTTATTATTCACAACACCCCTCAAGTATAAATTGGTGTTGAACAACAAATCGTTAAAGTTCCACAAGCTGCTGACAACATCTTAGTAGATCAAGTAATTCAAGAGTAGTCAAGAACTTTTGAACAACCGATTGTACCACGTTCTTCTCAGGTAGACGATGGAACGACATTAAGAAGATCTACTAGAACAAAGAGATCAGCAATTCATAGTGATTATGTTGTATATCAACAAGAATCTGACTACAACATTGGAGCCGAAAATGATCCTAAGTCTTTTTCATAAGCCATGAGTTGCAAATAATCAGAATTATGATACAATGCCATGAAGGAAGAGATGAATTCTATGAAGAGTAACAGAGTATGGAATCTTGTTGAGTTGTCTGATGGTGCAAGAGCCAATGGATGTAAATTAGGAAACATTGACAGATACAAGGCAAGACTCGTTGCTAAGGGATTCACTCAAAGAGAAGGTCTCCATGTAATCGATTCCTTCTTTTCTTGTCCCTAAACCCTAAATTTTTCTTCTCAAGCTATTTTTGAAATTCAGCACATTCCTTCTTTACGTGTCTCTTCCTCTTACAAAAGAAACACAAGGATTCCTTCTTAAAGTCAGATTGGGGAGGTATTTTACCTTTCCCCTTCTTATTAGCTTGAGCTCTGTCTTTTCCTCGCATTGCCAGCATTACACTTTCTCTCAGTTCCATTACGAGCCTCCCTTTCTCTTGAACACACATGGTCATGAGTTAATTAATTGCGAATTTCTCTTTATGTGTGTTGTACGAGATCTTGAAAGGCTCGTATTGAGGCGAGAGAGTATTCATGATATAGTGCACCAGGAAGGATTTTGACATCTCAACCTTAAGGTTCTTTAATTGAACAGCAATATCCCTCATCCGCATGATGTGCTTGCGCACACCTTTTGTGACGACCCTACCCTTAACGTCATTATTATTATTATTATTATTATTTTCTTTTTTCTATTATATTGTCATTTTAGAATCGTCCTAACATTTACAAGTTCACATTTAACCTTATCAAACTAAAACCAAAATATATCATGAAAATTAAATTAATAATTTAAAGAGTTTAAAGAACCGCCAAATTTACATTATAACCAAAAGATGACTTGTTTTACAAAATACAGTTAATGAGTTAGCTATATGACCATTCA
>CAIGRO010094636.1:0-12855 GCA_903798355.1 Fraxinus baroniana | reverse complement strand
CCCCCCCCCCCCCCCCCCCACTCCCTCTATTGTGAATGGTTAGGGAGAACGTCAAACCCTCTCTGACAGCATAGCATGATTGTAAAAATTAACATCCCAAGTTCTAGTCTTTTGATTCTTTACATGGTTACAATCCTGACTGCAATAATTTCAATTACATAAACACTTCACTTCTTTAGAAAATAATTAATAAACCTTTGGGAGAAAATTAATGAAGAAGTGTAGAGATGACAAGAAGATCAAGACAGATTAGTCTTGCTCATTGCTTACACTCCAATTCCTTATAGCCTGCAATACTGCTTGTTTAACAACCTGGGCGTCGATGCTATCGGCCTGTCCATCATTCTGCAAATAAAATTCTTCTTATATTTTCCAACAAAATTACGTGTGGGCGGTTAAATTCCATGCAGGCAGTACTATCAAAATCTATAAAAAGCAGAAATAATATTATTGTACTGAAATATTAGATAAAACAATTATATTAAAGTAGTCAGCAACAAAAACCAAATTATCAAACTCGTGGTACAAATTATGAGGCAGATTTCAGCAGGTCAGGTCGAACGTGATGTTTAATCCGGAGAATGAAAATTATTTGGACGTATCATATAAATAATTCTTCAAAAAGATTTCTTTTCCTTTCCCCCCCACCCCCTTTTTTTTTTTTTTTTTTTTTTTTTTTTTTGATATTTGTAACTGTCAATCAAATGCAGTAAAGAAAATTTGTTGGTTTAGCCTGTGGCAATAATAATTAGTTTTTTGTGTTACTGTCATAAATATATGTGCACTCGATAAAAAAGAAATGATGTAACAATAACATTTTTTTTTACCTCGCTAACAGCTTCCAGACGAAAATTATCAGAACAAGAAACCCTAGCATCAAGCACTTCAAGGCCTAGTTCCTCAAATGCTTCAAGTATAGAGACGAGCAATCCGGGGCAGTTCTTTTCTGAAAACACATTAATTACGAAGCCCTTTTCCAGCGATTCAACTTTAACCTGCTGGAGTATAATGCAATAGAAGTATTTCTTAAAACACTGTCAAATTCTCTGATCTACTGAATCACGAAAGAACCTAAAGGCAAAAGCGGAAAAAAAAAAATAGTAAAAATAGAGTCGTAATTTGAAAAATGAAAAGGATACCGCTGGTAAGGAGTTTTCTTCATTTGAATTTTGTATGGTTGCAACATCTTGATTCACTTTTTCAACCCTTTCCTTCAGCTCCTCAATATATCTTGATGCATCTACAACTATTGATGCTGTATTCATCTGTAAGACCACATATATTTACTGTAAACAAGGAGAACAAGCCTGTATATAGGAGTATAATTTGTAATAAAGAGAAAACTTAGAAAAATTTTCACCCAACAATTCACTATTCACCTACTTTCAGAATTCATGTTATATGGAGGTGAAGAAAAAATACACGGAACATTAATTTCATGTTGGAGTACATAAACTAAGAACCTGGACTATTCCCATTAGGGAAGGAGTCAGAAAATTATATTGGTATGGGCTAATATTTTTTACAATTTTTCTCCTCCCTACATTAATTAGGGGTGGGAGGCTGAGGGGACTACCCCTGCCTCCACCGCTCCCTCTCATCCAACTGTCAACTAATAACATCTTCACAATCAGAGTAACCATAAATAATAGGCATATTACTCGCCCAAAACTAGTGCAAAAGGGAAGTACCTACGTTTGACCCGATTTTCCTCCTTTTCTACCCATTCATATGGAAAACCAATATGAAGTTCTTAAGAAAAAGAAAAGGAAAATTGAGAATATTATTCATCCTTTTGTTTATACGATAGCCTTTGGCTATGCAGAAGATGTGTTTAAGATATCAAAAGAGAAAGAAGAAATTAATGAGATTTGAAAAGGTTTAGTAATTCTATACGCACAGCAGTGGAATTACTAGCAGAACGAAGCTGTTCCAATTTCTGATATAGAGCGGCTTTTTTCTGCTCTTTCGAATCCATCTTTCCTTCTTCTTCTTCTTTGTTCTTCTCCCTGTCCCACTAACACACACAGAAGCACTCAATCAATGGACTATACAACAGGAATTGGGGGTATTTTAAAGGAAGATAGAGCTTCCTTCCAAAAAATGTATGATTTATTTGTTTGTTTCCTTCATGATATACAAAATTGGACTAGTTTTAGCCATATGGCAATTTTGCCCTCAGTTTACAGGTATCTGCTCAGATTTTTAATTAAGAAAAAACATTTCATTATTATGCTTTACAAATGTTCATTTACTTGTAAACAATTTTCATAAATGTGGGAAAAATTTAAACTACAAAATTCTTGTGATTATAAGTAAACTTTCTTGTGGTAATTTTTATTCAAAACGTTTGTTAGGTTTTGATAGTTTACGATGCAAGTGGCAAGTTTGTGAACAAAAATGACTAAATTGGATTGGTTATAAAAGTCAAGGAGTAGGTTGTGATTTTCGTATTTGAGTTGTACAGGTTCTAGGGTTCGAGCTTCAAAAGAGGACAAAAAAGGCGCCACGATTCGCTAAAATTGTGCTAAGACTTCGCTTGAGTGGAAGAAACAGAAACATTTTCGTTAGACTGTCGTAGAGTCCTCGCTCAAGTGACAAGTCATTGCAAGCCTCTCTCTCAAGCGATGGGTTTAGCTGAGAATTTTTTAATCGCAATTTCAAGGCTTTTTATCCGGTTCATTCAACCCTAACCCTATCATATAAATATCAAACCGCCAAAAAACGTAAATGAGAAGGTTGAAACATAGAGAGAACTTGAGAGCTTCATATTTTCATCTTCCAATTCATTGAGAGACTTCAACCTTCATTGATTTGATTATATTTGGCGGAGAAAACATCAGTTCCAGTTAATCCAAATACCAAGCTTACTTAAGAACACGAAGTTCTTCAAGAATCCACAGGAGATAGACGAATCCACAAAACCAGGGGTTAGAGAATCCAAGAGGGCTTTAATATTGCATCAAGGAGTTCGCGCAGATGCGCGCAATCCAAGAGGGATTTTAACTGGTAAAGCGCTCGGAGTTTTTACCAACTTGGGGTTTCTTCGTGAACATTTTGCATATTTTTTACTACTTTATTTACTATTTTCATATTCTGTGGTATTCAAACATAGGGTAATTGGATTGCATGTTTAATTATCTAGAGATAATTAATTAGTGACTTATTGCTGGTTAATTACAATTTTTAATTCCGCATTTACACCTATTCACCCCCTCTAGGTGCAGTTTGGGTCAAATTGCATAAATTTCAAGTGGTATCAAAGCCCAAATTCATTTCTTGACCCATATTATCTAGATGAGTAATTCATTATCCGTCTTGCCATTTCTTGATGTCAGTAATTATGTCTACTGAAAGGTTAGGATGAGAGACTTTTTAAAATTCATGGATAAGTGTATTTGGCGTAGTATTGTGAATGGTTGGGCTGAATCTAGTTCTACGGTTAATAATGAAATAATCCTCACCCCTATTGCTAATTGGACTAGAGTGAACTTAGATGAATGTAATTAGAACAGTAAAGCTTTACATGCCCTATTTAGGTGAGTGTCTATGTGCGAGGTAGCCAAAAGGTTTGGGATATTCTACAGACCACACATGAGGGAACTCAGGAAGTTAAGAACTCTAAATTGTAGATGTTAACTATTAGATTTGAAGAAATTCGAATAAAGAAAGATGGAACTTTTGATGATTTTTATGTGAGCTCAAATGACATAGTAAATTCTAGTTTCAACCTATGTGAGAGAATCCCGAAACATAAGATAGTTAGAAATTTTTTTCGATCCCTACCAGAAAGGTTTAGATCTAAAGTCACGACAATAGAGGAGAGTAAAGACTTAGATTCCATTAAGATTGAAGACTTGGTTGGATCTCTCCAAACTTATGAATTTACATTAGCTATACCTACAAACGATAAGTCATTGACCTTAAATACTGTGAGGAATAGTAATAGAGAATCCTCGGATTCAGATTCTTCTAATGAAGATAAGTTAGTTTACCTTGCTAAAAAATTTCGAAAAATATTTAGGAATAAACAAAAACTTCAAGAGACGCATATTATTGGTTCTAGTGGATATATGAAGAGTTCTAAAATTGTGAGGTGTCATAATTGTAGAGATTTTGGCCACTTTAGAAGTGAGTGTCCTAGCAATAGGAGAAATTCAGATAAGGCTATGAATGCTACTGTCACTGATGACGAGTCTAAGTCGGACAATTAGATTAAGAAATCCATTCGTGATGAAAGTGGAAAATATATTGCCTTTACAGCTTGAATTAGGAATAAATCTGATAAGTAAGAAGGCTGAGAACGTAAGTAGTAGTGAGGATCCTGATCGTGAGGAAGATTCTGATGGTGATGAAGATATCCATGAGACTTATGATAATATGTATGAAGAGAGTCTTAAGATTCTCACTAAAAATGAAGTCTTAAGTACGAGAGTCACGAAACTTGAGTGAAAAAATGAGAGACTCTTAGCGTACAACCAGGAATCTACCTCAACCTTGAGTGAGTTGAAATCCATGAATGAATCTTTAGATACTCACGTTAGAAATCTCACTAGTGAGCTTGAGTTCTAGTAGAGCTAATGTGCTGACATTTGAAAACGAAACCTTAGAAATTCGCGTTAATTCTTCTGAACGATCTAAAGTATTCCAAGTCTCAACTTCTTGCATTTTCTAATAGTTCTAAGAAGTTAGATAACATTTTGGGAATGGACAAGCCTATTGGTAATAAGGGACGTCTGTGATACAATAAAAATGATCATAACTAGTATGTTCAAAACAACATATGTTCCTAGTACTAACCAACTTAAACATCTGTCTAACCTTGAATCTAAGAATAAGAGATATGTAGAACAGAGACCTAGTAAACAGCGTAGGACCTGCCAAACTAAGGATAGACGTCAGCGATCACATACATTTGGTTCTAGATTTATCCCTACATGTTTTCTTTGCAATGAGTCAAGACACATAAGGCTTAGGAATCTTCATTTCCTGAACATAAATAGAAATCGGAACTTAAATAGAATTAAGAATCAGGAGTTTGTTGATCAGATTGAATTCCGCATTTACTTGTATTCACCCCCTTCTAGGTGTAGTTTGGGTTGAACTGCGTAAATTTCAATATCAAACCCGAACAATGAGTCGTAATTATTAATTTAGTTGAAAATCCTACAATACATTTGAGTATTCCATCTTCATCACAATCTCTAACACTAAAACATATTCTGATTTCAGATTTCTTTCCACTGTTCGATTAAACATGTTACTGATTACTATATTCTGTTTTCCCTGTTTATATCTTATCTTAACAAAAACCTAACTCCCCAAACTTCTTCGCTAGTCATCGTCTGGACGTTGATTTATTATCCACTAGAGAAATATTTTGAGAGCTAATATTTTGTTTGTGACACATACAAAACTTCCATCACCTATAATTGCACCAATAGTAAATGAAAGATGAACAAGGCATTATCTTAAAACAAGTGGGTAAAAACGTATGAAATTCAAACAAATTAAACAATTATATGTAGGACAGCTTTTAAGAATACAACAAAAGGACAAATTGACAAAAGAGAGAGGTGTCTAAAAATCCCCCGTGAGATGTGTTTGGAAGCATTTGACAGCTAATAATATAATACAAACTGTATAAATAATACACTGCTTACGACACATTCTTCAGTACTCTTCTTCAGCTTCCATGATTCTCGAAATGTCTCACCACTGATCTCTCAATCTCGCTCAGATCGCAGTCTCCTGAAAATGAAAGCTAAAAAGGCAGGAGTCGAGGATGGACAAGTGTAACAATTCACGCAATCTCATCCCAGATTATTTTACAAGAGATGTATGTTCTCGTATTTTAAAAATAAATACATTTGTTCCCTCTTTCATGATTTAAAATTTCATTCAGGCATTAAAAAAATAAATTTATTTCATTAATAAAAATTAAAGCTTATATAAGTGATATAGCTAAAATTATCAGAAGATTAAACTCCATCATTGAAAATAAGAAGAAAACTACTGGGGTGCCTTCAGATGAATTTTAACGTGCACATAAATTACATATCAAATGTTAAGGGATATAATCCCCACATTGAATAAAGATGAAAACATAGATCAATTTATAAGGGTTTGAACTACTCATTTTAATAAGGTTAACCTTTTTAGATGGAACATTAATTTTTAATTTAGTATCAGAGTTCATTAAACTCCAACGAGTGATTTGATCTGACTAAGACTCAAAAAAATTAAGCACGGGGATTTCAAAATTGGTCTGCTCAAACGAGCCACCATCTTGCAGGGACATGTTAAGGGATATAATCTCACATCGAATAAAGATGAAAACATAGACCAATTTATAAGGGTTTAACTACTACTGTTAACGAGGTTGTCTTTTTAAAATGGAACCTCAATTCTTAACTTCAAATACAACATTGTAAATTTCCATGTCAATTAACTCTAAGTAGTTTGAAGTGTCTTCGGATGAATTTACAGCTTCCTTTGGTTTGTTATCTATTAGTTAATTAAAATAGACTATTTTCTCTTATAATTAGTAATTTCTTACTTTTCTTAAATTTTTTTAAAAAAAAAAAATTAACTTTCTCTATGGTTATATTGAAGGAATTTTAGGTTGTTTACAAATGTTTTCTACATTCTTTTGACTTGGTGTATTATCAAATGAAATCATGAATCCTAAAGGTTCTTTGTAGTTTTCAAACACCATTGTTTCTAAAATTATTTATTTCAAGAGATATCGTTGAAAAACTTGGAACCCCAACAAAAATATTCAAATTTAAAATTCAATTTTAAATATTGAATGAAGTAAAATAAAATGCCTTTTTGTTGTGAGTCATAGTACCATTCCAAAGAAGCTCCCGCATTCTGGGCGAAGGTTGTGTTGACAAACTTCTTTATAAGCCTGCCATCGATTAATTAATTTACTGATTCTCAACGTTTTCTTGCCAAAATGAGTATTGTACTTCACCAACAGAGGACTACCTTTATTTTTTTTTCAATTCCATAATCACAAGATGTCTTATTTGTACGTATATATATATACACAGCAATAAATGACAAATGAAAATTTATTATTGGTCGACTTTAATGTGTTTTTTTCCTTGATTTGATTGATTGCTATGTTTATTTGAACATATAATACATTATTCTTGAGCAATGATCCAATTGAAATATTTTATGCTGTTGTAACGTACGAAAATAAGTTTAAAGAGTTCTAATATGAGAGTAAAGGAGCAATATTCACCCACTTTTTTTTTTTTTTTATAAGAAGAGACAACCATGTAATTATCATTGACAACTGTATAGCAATTTTAATACATTATTAATCACTTGGAAAAATACAAACACTAGCTTGGAGATTCTGCTGAAGTAATTCTCTTTGAGAGTATGGTCTAATCAGTAAAACACAAATATATATATATATATATATATATATATATATATATATATATGTTTCTTTTCATGTTATCAGTAAAACACAAATATATATATATATATATATATATATATATATATATGTATGGTTCTTTTCATGAGAAAATGTCTTTAACTAAGAGAGAAAGATTCAACCTTGGCTAGAATGACTAATAGGCTAGCTTCTTTCGTTAGGCGTCCTCTCTTAGGGCAGTTTAGTTGTTTGATCGAATTGGTGCTTATTATTTCATTCTTCTTGTAAATCAAGTCATTAGACCGATCTATATATAGACTCGACTCCTAACCCTCATATCCGGCTTTTGCCTAGTTCAAAATGTAGCCCAAGCACGGAACCAAACATGACCTACCTACCAATACAATAATATTCTTATGCTAGTCATATTGAGTTTAATGTAGCATTCTTTGATTAGCCTAACCTCTTTGAGACCTAGAATCCTCTCTACCACATAATCTGGATGGAAAAGACATATCTTGAAATGAATTTTGATAGTTGTGAATGTCTCTAGTATAAATATACTATTATAATAGTTGATAATAATATATATTGTCACCTATCTACAAGGACAAATCATCACGTACCCACCTACTCACGTGCGTGCATTAATCATCACAGAACAATTCACATATTCTACCCAAACTTGTCTCTGGCCCTAATTCCAATTTTGCATTTACATAGGCTCTTGGAAACATTTGTGATTTTACTTCTGCCGTTCGTTGAAACTTTTAATCATATACACTGCTTGAATGGGACTCATTTTGTCTATACTATGTACATTTTTGTGTGTATGCATGTACACACTCGCGCGTATCAAAAAATTATCTTATTAGTTGACTTTAGAAGACACTTTTTTAGGGAAGACTTCACTGAAGGACCTGAATTCTTTAAGACACACACTAAACTTTTACTTCTATGTTTTAACTGGCAATTATAGGGAACCACAGAATAGATTGGTACTATATATGCCTTCCTTTTATGTAGTTCGACCATGATAGTTCTCTAGAAATTTTCTTTATTATGGTAATTAGACGACGCATTTTAGGGGAAGACTTCATTGAAGATCCGTAATTTGTAGAACATAAGATTAATTTTTTAACTGCAACTTTCCTTCTCTAACTTCATTAGAAAGCCTTATCGTAGAATGATTAATAGAACTTGGTCAATTTTTTAACTGCAATTTTCCAATGATTAATTGAAACGATGTATCCAGCGTAAGTATCAATATTGGACTCTTTCGTATGGTGTAGATCTCCTTTTCACTGATGATAGCTAAACCGTGTTGGCAAGAAATTCCATCCAACTGAAACCTATTGCACGAACATTTTGTTTCCAACAAGATCAACCGGCACTTGATATACGAAATTGTTTGAAATTGATACCTAAATTCAGTAATCAACAAATTCAGATTCAAAAGACAACCACTGCTATGTATTCATCAAAACACAAACTATATGCTTAATAAAGAGATTGGATATCACAAGCGTTCTATATATTGAGATCTATTGCTTAATAAAGAGATTAAGATTCACACGGAAACTCTCACCTATTGAATCAGATCATTTGAGAAAAAAAGAAAGGGAACATATGTAGTAGTATTGACGTTCCAAAATAAGTAGAACACATGCTTGGCCAACTAAACTTTTGCATTAATCATATTAAGCTTTATGTCCTTAATGATGTAATGATATAATTTTTAAAAAAATAATATGTATTTTTTTCTTCAATACTTGTCTTTCCTTTTCCCTTCTACGAACGTTAGAGTTATAATTAAAATTTAATTTTTCTATTGATTGTAAAAGTTTCTATTTTTCTTTTTGTCTCTTATTGTTTATTTCTATTTTCTATGAAAAATTAAATTGTATTTTTATAACTTTTTTTTATTTCATTTATTTTTCTGAAAAAAAAAAATATCTATTTTTAATTAAATTATAAAATTTTATAAAGGCTAATTTATAATTAATTTTAAATATATATTTTTTATCTATTATTTAAAGGTATATTATATTAAATTTATTTTTTATATGTATAATAATTATTATTTATTTAATTAAGATTTTAAATTTTTATTCTTTTTAAAATATTGTTTTATTATATGGGGGAAAATGAAAGAGAAGGGAAATTGTGAGAATCACCACCTCGTATGTGATAATTTCACAATATTGCACTAGCCCACATAAATTCTATTTCAAATGAAAAATTTCAAAAGTTTCTTAAATTTTACAAAAGTCTCTAAAATTTTTAAAATAAAAGTTTACAAGTTTACAAAATATTTCCACTAATTTCATACAAATCTCTAAACGATTCACGAAATCCACATGAACCATCATTAAAAATGTTCATCAAAGTTTTCAAAAGTCCCAATTGAATACGTCCCCCTAAATTTTGTTGTAGTGCTTGGCCTTTTTCAAATGACTCGAACATAATTCTTGAATATCCTATATTCATCGAAAACATAATTATTTTCCTTATGTGGGATTGAAACCTAGTTCACGGGCACGGGCCAATGATATTCATGAATAATTTAGAAATCAGAAAAATGCCATGCAAAATAGTGTAGCAGAAATTTCAGATGTCTTAGAGACCCTTTCTTTTTTAAGACGAGCCTGCGATGCTAGTTAACATTTATGCAGTTCAAAGACTAATAGAATTTTGAAGTATCAGATATTCATCTTGTAAGTTATATATATGATCTTTACATTTATTCTTCGATATATTTACAACAAATACGGGTTTATGCTACGCCTTTGATGAAAACCATCATAAATACATATAAACTGTGGATGTCTCCTTCATTTTAAAACCCCATCACTACAACAAATGTTACATCATAGCAAATGTCGTAAAAAGTACATGTTGTTGTAGTGCATCATAGCAAAAAGATAGATCTCATAAATAGTATCTACCATAAATATTATTAAACAGGGATATTTGGGAAGCTGTGTTTCATTAGTTATCATATGAACATTATATACCAATTCCGGCACAGAAGAGTGGAAAGAATAATCGTTAAGCTTCATTCAACGAGATTCCAAACATGATTACGTTGCAACCACATAATAAGCGATCCAGGCTCATACTCCACGTCACTTTCCTACCTAACCAATTTGAAGCCCTTTAGTAGTAGAAGTGATGGATTCCGTCAAATCCCTATGCAAACGTCGAACCCTCCATGGACGAGGTTAGGTGATGCAATGTGGTGCAACACCATTCTGAGGTGAATAGCCACTGGCGTATGAGGCACACTTCTTGGAAGATTTTTGGTTAGAGATCTTATATGATTAATTGATGTGAGCTCTCTGCAGCAGCCAATCTTCCATGTTAACTTGGAAACAAACAGAGAAGGAACTTGGGTGCCCCAGGATGTTTCGCTTGAATATCTTCAAACGTCTTCTCTACCCGAACAAGAGGTGGAGCCAGTCTATACTATGGGGTTCTCTTTAAAGACATCAAATGGAGGCTTCACACTAATTCCTTTCATTTATCCAACTTTAATCAAATCCCAGACAAGGTCACACACGTCACAGCGAGCTGAAAAGTTGGCAAACACATCTTTCTATCTTGCTCAGATTCACAAATTTTTTACTATTAAGATCCCACCTTCCATTTCGAGTATATATATAATCTCCATTTCCAGCTTTCAATTTCGGGATTAGTAAAACGCGGCCATCAACCTGAGTGAAGTTAGTGCCCATAGAAATGCCGCATGCACGAAGCAGAGGCTCTGAATCATAGTTATTGCTTTTCAAAGCAGCACTCAGAGTTTTCATCTGCTCCAGCAGGTTTTTGTGCAACTTCTCTACTAATCTTCTCTGGATTTCCTTCAATTCGTCTCTGATTTACAATGTATCTCAGGAACTTACCGAATGCCACACCGAACGCACACTTAAAAGGGTTTAGCCTCATCTAATATCTTCTTAGGATTTGGAAGGATTCGTCCTTTTTAATAAATGTAATTTTGTATTGTTTTGCACTTTTGTTTAAAAAAACTAGATTGTCATGTGCCTTGCACGAATTTTGTATTTATTGTGTTTTTACAAATTAGAATTTTATTTTTTCAGAATTTGTTGAAAATAATCCGTTTTTGATTAGTTTTCTTAAGTAAATATTAAATATAAGTAACGATGTAATGTCTTTTTTTTTTTATCTTGGCTTTTAAATGACAATAAGACAAGTCAACCTAAAATATTTTATTAAAAAATAGTAAAAGAAAAAAATAATATGAACTTACCTCTTTAAGCTTGTCCAATTTGTTGAAGTGGCCACCAAATGACATGTACCTCATACCATACAGAAATGGAGAAATATACACTTTAAGTTTGTCCTGCAAAATTGAATTAGCTTGTCCGTAAAGCGTGTCTCTCAAATCTATGAACTTCAGAGCACTAAACTATGAACTTACCTCTTTAAGCTTGTCCAATTTGATGAAGTGGCCACCAAATGACATGTACCTCATACCATACAGAAATGGAGAAATATACACTTTAAGTTTGTCCTGCAAAATTGAATTAGCTTGTCCGTAAAGCGTGTCTCTCAAATCTATGAACTTCAGAGCACTAAACTATGAACTTACCTCTTTAAGCTTGTCCAATTTGGTGAAGTGGCCATCAAATGACATGTACCTCATGCCATACGAAATGGAGAAAGATACACATTAAGCTTGTCCTGCAAAAATGAGCATGTCCATAAAGCTCTACTCTCAAAACTATGAACTTTAGAGGGCTAAAGGAAAAAAAACCATATGAAAACCAATAACACGTTGTCACGCATATCATAAATTGTGTAATTGATAAGCTTGTCTTGCAAAAATGAAGTAGCATGTCCATAAAGCTCTACTCTCAAAACTATGAACTTTAGAGCGCTAAAGGAAAAAAACACCATATGAAAACCAATAACACGTTGCCACGCATATCATAAATTGTGTAATTGATGAAGAAAATTTCTGAAAAAATGAATAAGTTTCAAAAATTAAATTTTCGACTCAGATGAAGAACATAATTAAATTGTCAATGGTACACAATGTAATTTCTATTATTAATATTGTTAATAGTATTGTCGTGCAGAATATTGGCTATGATGAAAGATACTTCATCATCAATTACTCTTGAAAAAATTATAGGTAAGCATAAAGAACCATCGATACATTCTTAGAAGAAAGAAAGGGAAAAACTAGAGAAAAAATGGTAGAGAAAAAATGGTAGAGAAAAAAATATATTATTCGTTGCAATCTATGGATAGGTTAAATATCAAATCCGTAATTGTTTCATTCCTTTAAGTTGTGAAGCACTAGGATTTGATGATTTTCTGCGATAGAGGTTATTGAATCTGAAGAAGAATGTTTAAATAGATTGAATGCAACCGCTGGTGTTTGTGTTATCTAGTTTATCGATTTATCTATTGTGTAAAGCTGTTAT
>CAIGRO010094612.1:0-14028 GCA_903798355.1 Fraxinus baroniana | reverse complement strand
TTTAATTGCTAGTTCAAATTCTTTGAGGTATTAATGAGTAAAGTCTTAATTAGAAGATCGATCTCGGTGCTTTGGGAATCTGGGCGAAGTAGTTTGAGATCATATAAATGCAATAGTGGAATCCGTTAATCATCATGACGAGACGATCGTCACTATAAGATATTTTTTAAAGGGAATTGAACCTGAGTCAGTAGTCAGACGATGAGATCATTGGACTTGGCGTTGTGATGTGATCACAACGAATTTGTCTTATGAAATGGGACTTAGAGGGCTACACATGTTGAAGGTCAAAACGGTCATTTTAAAAACTTTTACAGATTGACGATTAAACGTGAGCTGACTTGTGGAACCATGGTCGGAGGATATTGTTACCGAATCATAATTGNGACGATTAAACGTGAGCTGACTTGTGGAACCATGGTCGGAGGATATTGTTACCGAATCATAATTGACTTCCATAACTTTCACTCGACTCAAGAGTGCAATCTCAATTTTTTTAAATAGTTTGCCGGGATTAATAGATGTATCTCAATTGGTCAAGAGTTGACCCAATTGAAAACATCTATTGGAGCTTGAATCTTGTGAGTCCGACTAGGTCTCTCTTTTGACTCCAATAAAAATGTGTGACTTAACTGGTCTACTACAATAAAGTCGAAGAAAATTTGTGCAAATACAAAACTCTTATTGTGTGTTATAAATATGCACTTTTTGGGCACATTTCACAAGAATTAGGGTTTAGCCATTTTTCATTTTTTCACAAAAAGGGGCACCTAATGAGAACAATGGAGAAGATCTAAGAGAGGAAGCATTTAACTAGACAATTAACGGCCCCATCAAGGTTATCATCTCCTTTATATGTGGGGATTTAAATAAAACATCATATGATCTCAAAGTGATCAAAGATGAACCATACATTTGGGTTTACTCTTCATAGGAAAATCGATTTCCTATTGTGAAGATTAAAGTTCCACATCCAACATATGGGGATTTTGTAATCTTCATGTAGTATATTTCATTAAGATACTTTGTACAATAAATTTTTCTCAGTAGGTGAAGTTGAGAGGGATAAAGATGAACTTGAAGAGAATGAATTTTGGGGGCTTGAAATTAAACTCATATTTGAAGCTAAGATTTCTTTATATCTCCTCCTAATTCATATGAGTCAATATTATCTCTATGGAATGACTAAACAAATAATATATCATTTAATTAACATCCGCATTAAACTTGAGCATACAACCGAGGAACAGCAATCACAAAGCAGTTATGAGATATTTTCTCAGTACTTCAAATTCTTAGGCCTTGTTTGGTATCGTTAAAAACTCTGATTAAATTTTAAATCAAAGTTAACAATTAATTTTAATAACATTTTACAAGACTCACAACTTTTCAACCACATAATCAATCAACTTTTATTAAAATTTGCTAAAAATCTGATTTTAATATTTACCAAACATGTGCTTAGAATTATTTTTTTTATGTGGAGAGTCCTTATTCATGCAACCAGAGTGCATAATTTTCCAAAGCTCAAATGTATGACATAAACATGGCACTACATAATAATAGAGGAAATAGAAAGGATGATAACACAGATTATTTGTTTATGGCACTGATATGAAAATAACAACTACGAAGGTAGTATCCCCTGTTTAACGAACATTAAAATGAGTTTTGAAATAATAATTTTTTGAAGAATGCGTGTTTAAAAAGTAGGATTTTTTTTTTTTCGAATGGTTGTCACAGGGGAACACAAACTGCCCTTGTTTGAGTCCCATTTTTACCCCAAACTCATTTTTTTTTTTTTTCAAAATTCATTTTCAACCACACACACATTCTCCTATGAAATAATTTCATACGTAAACTCATAACATTTCTCAACTTTCTAATCTCACATTCTTCAACAACCACTATTACAAAACCCATTTTTCTTATAAAAAAAATGGGACTCAAACTAGGGAAACTTAATGCCATATGAGAGAGAGAGAGAAAGAGAGAGATTACAAAACTTATATATAGACAAATTATACCTGAAGCTTATACAATACATATTACAAGCTTGAGCACAAACTCAAGAATAATTACGAGCACATGGGGATAGTGATACATAAGTTAGACACCACTGTACTTTGTTCTACATTTTCTTGGTAGATTGCTATAAAGATGAGGCATTTTGAGCTTGGTTCACATGAACACATATTCTACCCTACTTCTAATCACACTTGTGCTTACACATGGAAAAAATACTATTCTTACGACAATTCACCTCTTCATAGTGGCTCGTTAAGCACATCAATATGAAATACACATGCTCATTTGAGTTAATACTCTTTGATACCATATTGAGACTTAAACTTCTATCTTAAACTACCAATGCTATTAAGAGAACAAATCCACCCTTATATGTTAGTTCATATTTTTATACTTAACCTATCTAGAATTTTACGTGTACAGTGGAACAACTTATTTCTAGTTTACTTCAACAGACCCCTAACAAAAATCAATGGATTGATGTTTTAATTAGTCTAGTGCTTACGATTTTCATACAGTAGTGGCAAAGAAACTTAGAAGACAAGATTTTTGGCTGATGTAGTGTCATATAGAACCATCTCATGTAAAAATTTAAGTTGTCACACGGGAGAAGACGTTATTTATATTTGTCAATGGCGTGTATCATGTATGCATGCGTTCATGTAGGTTAAATACGGATATAACCCTAGATTACGTTCATGCTAAGCCTTTATATCAGTCTCTTCTATTCTCTGTGTTGTTAAAAAATAAACTCCTAAACATTGATACATTCACATGTTGAAGAAATTTCTGCACCGCTTCTAGAATACAAAGCCATAAGGTCAGTTGACACAAGTGCCTTTTAGTGTTGTATGACAGGTAATATTGGAGCCATAAGGTCAATTCACACAAGTGGATTTTGGTGCATGTTGATGGGTAATATTGGAAAAGACTGAAAAGCATAATGAACAAATTTGTTTTCTTTCTTTCCTTTATTTTTTTTTTTCTGATTACGGTCCAGCAGAATCAAATATCCTTAATAATCACTAATGCGCAAATTGATCATGGACACATCCGAGTAGATATGAATCAACTGGTAGTAAAAAGATACCTATTTAAACCTCATTAAACCACAATCATACTTGAAGAGATAACTGGTCACAAACAAGTGGAGGAAAAACAGAGATTTTCATATATGAATAATGGTTTTTTAACAACTGCTTTATACATTAATTATTGAGTACAATTCAAAAGTGTTTTCCATCACTAACTATCCTACCTACTACCATTAAACCATACTTGACAGCATGCTAATTTGTAGTAGGTCCAAATTTGCCTAAATTTTACATAATAACTTAAGTTAGGATACAACAAAAACATGTAAACACAAAAACATTGATTTGGTGACAACAAAAGTATCACACAGCTTTCATCCTTCAACACTCCTCCTTGACACTTTTGTTGGAAACACCAAGACCGTCTCTTAATGTTTCAAACCTCTCCTTAGGCAAATCTTTGGTGAAGATGTCAGCAATCTTACACAAAAACATTGATTTGGTGACAACAAAAGTATCACACAGCTTTCATCCTTCAACACTCCTCCTTTTCACTTTTGTTGGAAACACCAAGACATTTTCTTGATGTTTCAAAAACTTCATTTTGCAAAGCTTTAGTCAAAATATCAGCATGTTGATCAAGAGAATTGCATTGCACCAGCTTCACTTCAAGATTTTCTTGTGCTTGTCTAATTGCCTGATACTTGATCTTGATATGCTTTGTCCTTCCATGAAACACCAAATTTTTAACCATTGCAATAGCTGATTGATTATCACAATAGATGACAGTTGCATTAGTTTGTTTATGATTAAGATCCTCCAAAACTTTCCTCAACCTAATGGCTTGATTAGTGCTGATGCAGCAATGTATTCTGCCTCTACAGTTGATTGAGACACCATTTTCTGCTTCATTGAGTTCTAGCAAATAACACTTGATCCCAGATAAAATACATAACCAGAAGTGCTTTTCATATCATCAAAGGAACATGCCCAATCACTTTCTATATAGCCAACTAAATCCAAATTTTTTGACTTTCTAAACCAGATTCCCATCTCTGCATTCCCTTTGATATATCTAAGAACTCTTTTTGCAGCTTGGAAGTGTACTTCACTTGGTTTTTGTCTGATAGGCTTCCCACCAAACTCCTATAAATCTTTTCATCGGACTTCTTGCTTTCATATTCCTTTATCAGCTTTAAATTTTGCACCAAGGGAGTACTCACTGGTTTGCAATTCTCCATGCTGAATTTCTTCAACATTTCCTTAGCATATCTTCTTTGAATGACAAAAATTCCTTCTTGTGTTTAACTTATTTCCACACTAAGAAAATACTGCATTTTCCCAAGGTCTGTCATTTCAAATGCCATCTTCATTTCACCTTTCACTTTGTCAATTAAAACTTTATTGCTGCCTGTTATTAGAAGATCATCAACATATAGGGAGACGATAATCAATTCTTCCTCCACATGCTTTATATAAAACATAGTTATTAGACTCAACTTGATCATCGACCCGGACAATTCATCGGGTCATCGGTTCAACCGATGGGTCAATGGTCAAACCGATGGGCCATTGTTGATTCGTACGTCCAAACCATTTTTTTAAGTGAAAATTTTATACTTTTTTGTCTCTCCCTCTCTTCGTACGTCCAACAACTTTTTTTAAGTGAAATTTTATATATCCTCTCTCTCTCTCTCTCTCTCTCTCATTTATATATAGTGTATACTCGTTATTATATGTTATATTAAATTACACAAATTTTATCAAGTTTCAAATTTCCCTAAATAAATAAATAAAATTATAATTGATTAAAATTAAAACTATATATATATAGTGATGTTTTACATAAGCAAAAGTCAGAATGGTAAGTTTGTTAATGACAGGGTGTATTATATGGTTTTTCCAAATTCGAATTCACATTTCAGACAAACACATACTTTTGTATAAATTGTTGTGCACCGGGCCGGGTTAGGCCGGTTGACTCCCGAGCTTCATTAAAACCCAGGCAGTTCGGATGATTTTTGCCGATTTTATTGGTTCTTAACAGTTTCAAATAGATCAAAATGTACAAACCGGCTCGGAACTCTTCCCGATTTGGCGGGTTTTGGGTCGACCCTGACGGGCCGGACCGGTTTTAATAACTATGATACAAAGTGTTTGTTCATTAACACTTTTGATGAAGCCAAGGCAGCTCAAATATTCATCTATTCTGCTATACCAAGCTCTTGGAGCCTACTTCAAGCCATACAACGCCTTCCGTAACAGATAAACCTTGTCCTCTGCTCCAGCTACAAGGAAACCATCTGGTTGTTCAATAAATATCTCATTCAAATATCCATTTAAGAAGGCTGATTTAACATCGAGCTGATGTATTTTCCAGCCCCCTTGAGCAGCAATGACAAACAATAATCTAATAATTTCATATCTGGCCACAGGAGCAAAAGTATCCATGAAATCAATGCTATATTTTTGGGCATATCCTTTTACAACTGACTTGGCTTTCACCTTGTTGATCAAACCATCCGAATTTAGCTTAGTTTTGTACACCCATTTAACTCCAATTACATTCTTATCCTTTGGTCTATCAACCAACACCCAGGTTCCATTCTTCTCTATCGTGCTTAGCTCTTCCTTCATTACAGCCATCCACTCCTTTGAATTTTCAGCTTCAGCAAAGTTTGAAGGCTCCAATTGAGCTGAATTACATCTGGCATATACATCAGCAAGTGGCCTAGTTCTCAGCACTTCATTTTCAGAATCTAAATCACTATCAGGTCCCACTTCTACTTCATTTATATTGGTATCAACTGCCTGAGGAATTACATTTGGAATCTGAGGTAGATTGTCTGTACTTGATTCCCAATTCCTTGAAGCTTCTTCATCCACTTTGATATCTCTGTTGGAGATCACTTTCTTGCTTTGAGGATTGTAAACCCTATAGTCTTTGGCATTGCTGCAATAACCAACCAAGACTCTTACCTCAGCCTTTTGACTCAGTTTATCCCTCTTCACATTAAGTGTATGAGTGTAGCAAATGCTGCCAAATACTTTCAGCTGAGAGACATCAGGTTTTATTCCATACCAACCTTCAAAATGAGTCTTTTTATCCAAGGATTTTGTAGGTAACCTGTTAAAAAGGTGAACGATTGTGTTTACTGCCTCAGCCCAGAATTCCTTTGGTGCCTTTTTCTCCAACATTAGACACCTGACCATCTCCATGACTGTCATATTCTTCCTTTCACAGATACTATTCTTCTGGGAAGAATAAGGAACTGTTAGCTGATGTTGTATCCCCGTATCTTCACAAAATTTATCAAATTGGTTGCAACAATACTCTGTTCCATTGTCTGATCTCATGCCTTTGATTCTGCAATCGCTCTCATTTTCCACAAGGCTTTTAAACTTTTGAAATACACTAGCAACTTCAGACTTTAACCTCAGAAAATATACCCATCACATCCTTGTCAAATCATCAATGAAGAGCACAAAATACTTGTTATCATTTAGAGTAGGTATTCTCATTGGACCACATACATCAGAATGGATCAATTGCAGCCTACTTGAAGCCCTTCTTAACTGATTTTTGGGAAATGGCAGCCTGGTTTGCTTTCCAAGTTGGTAGAAATCACACTTACATCCATCATCTCTACTCATTTCAGGCCGGCTTTCAACTAATTCCAATTCATGCATTTGTTTAAGTGATGTATAGTTAGCATGTCCAAACCGTTTATGACATAAAGAAGGTTCCATTACAATGCCAACAAGTGCCTGATCATTCACACTTTTTCACTCTAGAGGGAAACTCCTATACCTCATTCCAACAACCATCGCTTCGTGATTTTGAGGATCAAATATGGTTCATCCTTTATCTTTAAAAATTAAAGTGTAGTCTTTCACAATCAATTGACCAACACTAATCAGATTTTGATCAATATTAGGTACATAAAGAACATCAAAAATATGTTTAGTACCTAATGAAGTCTGCATTGAAATTTCACCAACTCTCTCCACTTCTACAAACTCTCCATTCCCAACTTTAACTTTTGATCTATAGCCTTTATCTAACTTAACAAAGATACTGGGAATGGAGGTCATATGGTGAGTACATCCACTATCCAACAACTAGGTTTCATCACTGCTGCAGGCCTTTACATTCATTGCTGTGAACAAGTGCTTTCTTGCTGATGAATTTCTGCTACTTATGCTTGCTGTGATTCCTGCTTCTCCTTCTGGTTTTTACAAACCTTTTAAACATGCCCAAATTGTTTACATGCTCTACATTGGACTCGTGGTCTACACTAGCACCATTTAGGAGAATGACCGATTTTCTTGTAATGAGGACAGGGTGGATAACCATCATTTTTATCAGCAGTTTTGTTGCCTTCAACCCTCTCTTCTCAGGCTGATGCTTCTTCACTCCAAAGCTTGTTTGAGCTTTATATTTTTCCTTGACAAACAAGGTTCCTTAAGCTTGTTCTTCCTGCCTAAATAACCTCATTTGCTCAGTAGCTTGTAAGGCATTTGTCAATTCAAACAAAGTTATAGTGAACAGGTCTCTAGAGTCTTCAAGGGAGGAGATTTTTGCTTCGAATTTCTCAGGCAAACTGATCAAAACTTTTTCCACCACATGTTTATCGGGTAGTTCATCCTCCAACAACCTTATTTTATTCACCACTTTCATCAGCCTATCAGAGAAATCTTTAACAGATTCTGACTCCGTCATCTTCAAGGTCTCGTACTCCCTTCTAAGATTGAGAACTTGCATTTGTCTTGTTCTTGTATTACCTCTAAACTCTTCTAGCAATCTATCTCGGGTCTCTTCTACTATTTCACAAGTGTTGATCCTAGAAAAGATTGCATCTGAAACGACTGATTGAATGCAAAACAAAGCCTTGAACTTTTTTGCAACCTCATCACTATGTTGCTTCAGTTGAGCTATAGTAGAATTTGTTCTAAGAGGTGGTGGTTTTGCACCTGATTCTGTGATTTCCCACAGGTCATAGGCTTCAGATAAGCCTTCATTTTTGCAGCCCAAAAATCGCAGTTCTCTCCTGTAAACACAAATGGCAAAGGAGCTAAAAAACTGCATGAAGCCATCACTCTAACTCTCAAATCACTCGACTGATATGGTGAAAGGTTCCTTACTAGTCTTCTCTTAGAAATCTATCTTACAGCCTTTTCTTCTTCCTCTAAGATCTAATTTATGCTCTGATACCGCTAATGGTTTTTACACAAACAAGAGGAGGAAAAACAGAAATTTTCATGCATGAATAACGGTTTTTTTTTTTTCGCAACCGCTTTATACATCCATCATTGAGTACAATTCAAAAGTGTTTTCCATCACCAACTATCCTACCTACTACCATTAAACCATACTTGATATCATGCTAACTTGTAGTAGGTCCAAACTTGCCTAACTTTTACATAATAACTTAAGTTAGGATACAACCAAAAACATGTAAACACAAAAACATTGGTTTGGTGACAACAAAAGTGTCGCACGGCCTTTTTTTTTTTTTTTTTAATCGTAGATGTCTGGGCCAGTTTGCGCACACCTCGACTAATTCCACGAGACCCTAAAGTTTACGAGAGATTCTGAACATGTACACTTTTGGCCATTAAAAAAAGACAACTAGACTGATCATACGCATAACCTCATCGTGATCTTCTTGTAGAGATCATAAGAGATTAGCGACAAGCAAACCTTAAAATCTTTGTTAACTACTTGCTATCAAAATGCAAGGACACACAAGTGAAGAACTTCACAGTCCAAGTTCAGAGAAAGATAATACGAATGTTATCTTTCATCCACATACGAAAGCACCAACGGAATTTCTCCCACTATTAACAAGCCCAGAAAATCTGTACTTCTTTTCTCATTGTTCCAAATCAACAATTAGGGTGGAAACAATCTTTGTTGACCAAAGAATCCGAGTCCTTGGTTGCTTGGCTCTTAATTATACATTTTGTAAAATTATAAGGCTCCTCTGTTAAATTGGGAGTAAACCTTCTATATATCATTTCTGCTATCAAACTGATGATCCCGAAAACTCAACGGCTTTCCCTTCATACCCGAAATCTCTAGACCTCAAGTGCCAATTTTCTTGAATATCTTCCTCAAGCTAATTGAAATCATCCTATTTTTGCACCAAGAAATGACTGCAAATAAAAAAGAAAACAAAGATACAATTTTAATATTCTATCCCCAAAAAGTACGGCATACTTTCTTTAAATATCAATTATGCACATTGAAGGAAAGATTATTTGGGGAGAAAGAAATACACCCTTAAAGCAGATCATGTCAAGGACACTGCAAACTATTAAGAATAACGATAAAAGAAATCAGACAAATGTCCTCTCTTCAGCATTCTGTTGTCTACTTTTCCATATTGATTGAAATCATACAGCAAATAAATCAGGTTAAGAAAGAGGGAAAAAAAATGATGTGCAAAATATTAAATTTAGTGATAAAAGCACGGTGAAAATTTTGTCATATCATACATTCAGATGCTTTTTGTCAGCATAGCCCCCCCGTTCTTGGGCTCTGTGCTTACTTTATTAGCACTTTCACTTCTCAAATTTTCTTCATACAATTTCAATTTAATTAACACTATAGATATATATTTAGACAGAGCACAAATTTACCTTTGATTTTGTTTGAGTTCCTCGTTTAGCCGTAGCAGTGCTCCCAAATCCGAATTTTGGCCTTTTTTCTGCAGGTTTCAGTATTTGAAAAGAGCACATTAAAGTTTCATCCACAATCATCATGGCACCGGCATTGTCAAATTCTCCACAGTAATTGGGGGCTGAGAATATTGTGACAAGCTGTCTATTGGCAAAAAACTCATAACCATCTTCAACGACCTGTAGTTGATCAAACGGATAAAAAGTCACTGAGATTCTGTATTACTGTAGAATAATACAAAAATTAACATCCAAACCTGATGGGCACGGCATATAAGATCAAGATCATGCTTTTGAAGGAACTCAGTTACTGTATCAGGACCGAATGTATAGGACACTCCCCTATCACTCATTCCCCACCCTTTGACATTTTTACTCGGATCTGACCATAGTAGATCACAAAGTAAACCAGTTTCTGGAACATCTATCGGACGTTGCAGATTTCTTATTTGATCCAAATCATGCAGATCAGGAGAGAGTCCTCCATGCATGCACAATATCTTTTCATCTATAAGAGCTGCTATTGGTAGGCAATTAAAACAATCTGTGAATGTTTTCCAGAGTCTCACATTGAATCTTCTTTTGCACTCATCATAAAATCCATATATACGATTTACCGACGCACATTCATGGTTTCCCCTCAAAAGGAAGAAGTTTTCAGGATACCTTACCTTATAGGCAAGTAGAAGACAGATTGTTTCCAGGCTTTGCTTACCCCGATCCACATAATCCCCCAAGAATAAATAGTTAGATTTTGGGGGTAATCCACCATATTCAAAAAGTCTAACAAGATCAGAATATTGACCATGAATGTCTCCTGCAAAATATTTAACTAAAAAGTCAAATTACATTGAAATACAAATTGTTTGTTAAAAGGACAAACACATTCCAGTTAATTCAATGAACATTAGCAGTGTTAGATCACTAAAAGAAGCAACAGATGTTAATACCATTTGGAAGCTTTAAAAGTTAAATATAAAACCAACAAAGCCTTACTCCATACAAACTAAACGGAAAATACACCAATAATGAATACAATGAAGGAAACCCATATGAGAAATCATGAAAGTCAAACAAGTTCAAGTCTGAGCGAAGGGGGGTAATAAATGATTATCACATTTGCCCCTCCTAACAAGACAATTTAGCAATGACATGAACATTCGGAATTCTCAGCTAGTAAACCACCTGAATCATGTTATTTTGTACAAGCACAAGTAGGGTTTATTTCACAAACACAACATTTCAGTACCATTTTCCATTGGTAAAAAAACCTTGTAAAAATATCAAGAATCGAACGGGACTTAATAACTAGTCTTTCATGAACTCTGCCTGTGACGAGCATCAAAAAACTAAAAATCTTCATTGGATCCAAAAATAACTCGAATATGTAGCATTGACAAGTCTTTCAACAAAATTTCTTCGCCTTGGATTCACAAAGTCTCAAATAACTCAACAGATTGATTCTGGTAATAGACTAATTCCTTTAGAGCACCTCAAAACTTCTTTTGGAAACCATACTTACCAGATGAAGCCAGACAAGCCACCAATCTATTTCCCTCACCTTTTACCAAGTATGTTAATCCTCGTTCGTGTTAGAAACTTCCATCGTCTATTATCCAGGACAGCTTCTACAAATGGGTTTTTGCCCTCTTTAGCTACATTGTGAATATACATTTATTCAGAGAATCCCTTCAGAAATTGAAATTTGACTTCATCCTTCACCAGATCCTCAAACCAAACATTTACTTTTTCCCAAAGCCCCCTTGTCATATTTTCAGTTTGTCCATGAAGATATTGAGTACTCTTTTAACACCTATCTTTAAATTAATTTGATTAGCAATGCTAAGAATGGTACTCATTCATTAAGATTACTTTAAATGAAAGTTTGAATACCACATTGCAAGACGAAAGAAACTTTTGCCACCAAGATATAGGACAATCAGGCTTACTCAAAATGTATCAAAACTTTAATATACTGAAATCACTTCCATATTTGTGTTTTACAGGTACTCATTAATTGTTTCAGGACTTCTAAAGTTTGTCTAGAAAAGAAACATAACAGAAAAATTACAGCACCCTGACAATGTATGATTCCTATCTGAAAGAAAAGGATCTCAAGAAATCAGTGACAAATTAGCACTAGAGGTACCAAAAATGAGAACCCGGGAGATGGTTCCTCCCGCCACATCCAAACTCAACCAACCAGCCACCACCCAACCCAACCGGCCACATCACCGCCGCCGATCACCACCCCAGACGACTCTACCTTGCCAGCCTCACGCCACAAATCTTTAACCTAAGTCCCAAAAATCTTGCAAATGGCGGAAACCCTAGCAGCGCTACCCAAAGGCGAACAGTCGAAGGTTCACTTGACGGCGATTCAGCGGTGATCCATGGCGATTCCATTCACTGTGGTAACAGTCTAATTTCAGATCTAGGGAAGGAAATGAACAGCTTCACACATGAACAGCTTGACACACACAAGCCAAGTGCCGATCCCGCTAGTTCCACCACTTTCCAACCACACGTGCCTGCCCAGGGGGCCGTGCAGGCTGTTCCAACTCCCGCAAGGGCGGCGTGTGGAGCACCAGCCGATCTGCCGGCGCGTGTACCCCACGTGTGACGTGCCACCACCATAACATGTCAAGTTCCACCACGCTGCGACAAGGCCGTTCAGAACATTGGCTTCATCATTTACTGACTCATTTGCGCAAAATCGTGGGAGACAAATTTCGACAGGGGGTTTAAAGGTGTTCAGTTCACGATTTATAGTTGAGGCAAAGGAGTTCGTAGTCTCTATTACGAAATCAGGCTCTGTTAAGCTATCTGAACGGGGATCGAAGATATCGAGTTCTATTTGTATGGGCCGTTTTGGTGCCGTGTGGATGGTGAATATGGTGCACAAGTTGAGGATGACTGATAAGAAAGGGAATTTTGTTGCCAAGTTTAATGAGTCTTCTCAAGCCTTATTGGCACAATGTTGTGCTACCAGTCGTGGTAGGTTTTTGAAGATAGCACAGTATGGGGGAGGCGTCGAAAGGGAGTTGTAACGGTACCGGAAGGAGCCAATGGAGACGGATGGGGGTTGGTTTCACGAGTGTTTCAGGCTGTTGTTGACTCAATTGTTGCAGGAGATAAGATTAAACGTCAAATAATCGAAGATAGGAAGCGTTCAGGGATGACCTACGCTGATGTCACGGCAAGTGTATGGGCACCACAAAATGCTAATCAGCGGGAGTTGCTGGATAAGGAGAGGATAGTTTTTTATTTTTTGATAACCGTAGATGTCCGGGCCAGCTTGCGCGCACCTCGACTAATCCCACGGGGCCCTGAAGTTTACAGCCGTTTCTNTGTCACGGCAAGTGTATGGGCACCACAAAATGCTAATCAGCGGGAGTTGCTGGATAAGGAGAGGATAGTTTTTTATTTTTTGATAACCGTAGATGTCCGGGCCAGCTTGCGCGCACCTCGACTAATCCCACGGGGCCCTGAAGTTTACTGCCGTTTCTCACCTCAGTGACCCTGAGGGGACTCGAACTGGTGACCATTGTGGAGCAAACCCAAGGCCTGACCAATTGAGCTACCCTTCAGGGTTAAGGAGAGGATAGTAAATGAGGGGTTTGATCCTAACGCTACATTAAGGACTCGTATCCAGGCTTTGAAAGGGGAGTTAGACAAGTTGATTAAGATAATGGAGAGTGGGTCTCTAGTGGGTTCCAGGATTACTCATTGTCATAAGTGTGAGGCGGCATTAGCTGAGTCTCCCGCCAATGGTAAATTTGTAGCGATGTTGGATTCTAAGGAATTACCATCGATAAGGGCACAAACTAAAGATAAGCAGGTGGGGGATAAGCTTAGTGGCGAATCTCAGATGTGGACTGAAGTGTATTCCAACGGTGATGGAAATAAGGTCGGGATGGAGAAAAGAAATCAGGGTGAAATGGCTTCAATGATCGAGGTATATCAATAGAAGGCACCTCTAGTTGAGGTAGGGGAGTCGGGTACTATTAATTTGATTTCAGTGTTATCGGCAACTACGAAATGTTGTACAAATGAGGATGTGTTGGACGAGACTCATTCTATAAGGGGATCATTGTTGGTTAGTGAGCAATAGAACGGATCTGTATTGGTCGATAGTTCAGCGTTGGCGTTGAAAAACAGCAAGGGGCGACAGGTTCAGCAACTATGGTAGTGAATACCTACTGTAGGAGATATTCTAAGTTTCTGAAGGAACGGGATCCATGGAATGATAATCTTTGGTGGTTGATAAGTGTATTTTATA
>CAIGRO010094605.1:0-10014 GCA_903798355.1 Fraxinus baroniana | reverse complement strand
AAAAATTTTCAATGTTGAATGTACGCATAAAATTTATTTATAACTAGAAAAATTGTAATATAACGTTATATATTAAAATTGTACCCGACGATATTTTATAGCCTATTACAAATTTTGCAAGTGCCAGGAATATTTTTTTCCTCAAGTGCATACAAAGCAATGCAGTAACTATCTTGCTAGATTGTCATATTCACTCATACTTAGGTATTGACCAACGATTTTGGGAAAAAATGAACAAGATGAAGTAGAAAAGTCATTAACATTAAAAAATAATAATATGCTTCCAATTCATAAAAAATCATATAATTTCATTTCGAAAAATTTAATCTCATCCAATTTTGTTGTTGATTAGGAATTACACGAGGTAATTTTTCTTTGAAATTTTTTTTAATTTCATTTCGAAAAATTTAATCTCATCCAAATTTGCAGTTGATTAAGCTTTTCACAATTATCGGTAGGTAATTTTTATTTGAAATCTTGTTTTTGTTGATAAGTTATGTTTAATATTTGTTATTCTTGATATTTCATGACGTTCTCGACATTTTAAAAGCTGTTATCGACATTTGAACTTTATTTATCTTGACACTTCATTTGTTTATAACGAGATTTCATTCTGAACATAAAAATTCTCTACATTTCATAATGTTCTTGATATTTTAAGTGTACTTCTCGACATTTCATAAATGTTTTATTTACTCACTTATAGAGAGAATTGATCATTTAATACGTGATTGACATTAAAATAATTAGTATAGATTATATGTCAAGTTATTCTTCATCAATACAATTTTTAATTATATAAATAATTTTGTCTTCATTGTAGAATTTAAAATTGTTAATGTGGTCTATATTATAGTATAATGGACATTGAAGAAATTTTGGACATATTTACAAATGACTAAAAGTGAACATTTTTTGCAATTTCCTCTTAAACTTTTTTGTTAGCACTTGACATTTCACACAAGCATCTTAAAAGTTCACAGACGATCACTCAATTTTCACCATAAATGCAATTATGCCCCTCAATTTCAATTTACTACTGTTCTATTGCAATCGAAACCTCATTCACTTTGAAGAATTATTCCCCTTTTCACTATCGATGGCTTGTTTGGACGCATTTGTACTAAGATTCTATTACATTGGATAGTTTATCAAATTCGACATTGCATTAGTATAATATTTTTTTGTAATACATGGTACTTTCAGCTATTTAAGTATATATAAGAAAAATACACTGCAAAACTTATGAACATGATGATCAGTTGTTTTTTCAGGGACTTTTGATTGACATTGGTTTCTGCATTTTCTTCCCTTCGTTCTCTTGTATTCTGATCAGCTTTTTTTCCGATTTTCTTCTCATAAATTTTACAGTAATACAATTTCTTTTTGTATTAGATATAAAATTAAAAATTCTTATAGATATTTTGCTCGAGTAACTATTCAGGATCATTTTCGTATTTTATATGAAATCCAGACTTTTTATTGCTGTCTTTTTTGCAGTGTCTTATTGTATAGGATTCATTGATGTGTGGATTGTTGTCTTATTATATAGAGCGTGTAACCTTAAAATCTTAAATTGCATCATGTAAGAAGGAAATGAGGGATGGTTTCTTGTTTGGGAAATACAGCATCCACTTGTTTGCGACTTTCGAAACGATGTGCCAATATGAACAGGGATGATGATGATGATGATGATGATTTGGGAGGTGATCGAAACGTTCTTCTCTGGTGCAGAGATCTAGAGAAGCATTCTCATGGTGAGTTTTCATCTGCCGCAGTCCAGGCAAATGAGGTCCCTGAAGATCAGAGCCCGGTTGAGACCAGTTAGCATGCCACCTTTGTTTGCATTTATGATGGCCATGGCGGTCCCGAGGCCTCAAGATTCGTCTGTGATCACTTCTTTCCTCATCTAATGTGTGAGGCTTATTTCCCATTTTGCATTTCTTTTTTTTTTTTGTAACTTTATTCTAGTAGTAATATGAATGCTTATAGCCCTCTACTGTTTCTGACCATGTTTGATTTCAAATAAATAAGGAAAAAACAAATCCATTAAGTTGCCTGCTTAATTCAACAAAGCTAGTTATCTGACTGGTAATCTTTTTTATGGTCTCCTTGTGTGATTTGTCATGCATAGTTGATTGGAGGGCAAATTGGTATTATGTGATATTTTTTACTTTGTCTACCTTGAATTCAAATATTAGACTATAAGAAATTAGAAGAAGGAAAGCCCTTTCAACTTTAAGCAAATTTTATGCGCTCTCCCCGCCTTCCTTATCTTTTGATACTTCTTTTCATATTTGTGTTTGGGCCTCTGGCCAAGTGTTATTCCATTCTTTGGCAATTTTAAACTGTGTGATGCTTATGACCATTTCGATTTTCTTGTTTATTGAAGACTAGAATAAATTAATTTGTTACTTTTCTAACAACTTAAACTTTTAGATGAGGTTGTTTAACGAAGTATTAGATCAAGTAAACATCCTATATTTCAAGTCTCATTTCCATCATTTATGAAGATTGTGCATGTGTTAGGCCTTCAATGAAAAAACAAATCTGGAAGGGGTAATTGATGTATTGACATGATGTCATTTGTACTATTACAGGACTTGCAAGAGAAAAGGGAGCAATATCTGAAGACACTCTTAGGAATGCCTTCTCTGCAACAGAAAATGGTTTTTCCAAGTCTAGTAAGAAGGGCATACGAGATTAAACCACCACTGGCAACAGTTGGTTCGTGTTGTCTGGTTGGAGTCATCTGGAAGGGAACATTATAATTTATATGTTGCTAATCTGGGAGATCCTAGAGCCGTACTAGGTTAGACAAGAACTAAGGTCTTTGCATCCCGAGGATTCACGTATTGTATTTATGAAGCATGGAGTTTGGCGCGAAAAAAGGCATTATACAGGTTTACATCGGCTATCCCTGAAATAGGTTTCAGCATTCTATTTCTGTTTCATACAATCCTGTCTCTCCATTTCCTTCATCTGTTTAAGGCTTCACTCTCTAAATTAATTATGAAATCACCGCTTTTTAATTTTTGTCCCAACTGGAACTTGATTTTTAACCCAGTAACTGTTCTTCCTGTGCAAAATGTAACTCGTGACACAGACAGGCGCGCAATCAGACACAGATTTTAAACATAAGGAAAATATGTTTAATTGTTTTTGAATTATCTCAATCATCAAACTGTTTGTTTAATTGATTCAATAATGTATACTAAATCACATATATGCATAAAATTGATGTTTATATCTTCAGAGAGATGTCTGCAGTAGTATTGGTTCAATGTATTAATTAAGCATCATAATGAAATTTTATATTTCTTGCAAAAAAAACGTCACATTGACCAGTACGTATATCTAATGATTAGAACTAAGATAAAAATATGAGAAGGAAAATATTGACTAGTCTGTATGTAATTCTTGTGTATTATTTCTGATTTTGTGATTTTTTTTTATATTGTTTTTACATTAGGTGTCAAGATCCATAGGAGATGCTTTCCTGGCCAGAGTTCAGTCTTGACATGTATTTTCTGCGATTTCAACCTCCTCATCGACCAGTGCTACGAGCTGATCCATCTGTATGCACAAGAGTTTTATAACCAAATGACAACTACGGTATAGTAACCCAAGAATGGTTTGTTCAATTTTTTTTTTCTTGTAACTTAACTACTCTGATCTTATATAGTTTCATTTAAAATTTTCGATCTCTTTACCTGTATTTTGTTCCTTGAATCTTAGGGCATAGCTAGAAGACTTCTTAAATCAGCTTTTGACAGAAAGTAGCCAGGAGGAGAGAGATGTGGTATATTGATCTTACAAAGATCGATAAGGGAACCCGAAGATACTTACATGATGACATTACCGTAGTTGTCATTTTCATAGACCCCAAAATGTTGGAAAATAAGGTATCCGTATCTGAGCTTTCAGCCCGAGCATTTGTGGATACCGTTGGACCATCCGATTTTGAACTCCTGCAAGATGGAAATGCAAAAACTGTCAACTAAAGCCTGCGCGATTTCTTGAACCGCTCTGCGTCGATTAATTTCCCTCCAACTGAACAGGGATATCTTTACAAGGTTTTGTAACTCTTGTAATGATTTTCTTCTACTTCATTTTAATCAAGCCCTTTTTAAGATTATAATGTCCTTCGATTCTGTACTTATTCTGGCGATTCAAATTTTGTTGCTTTGATTCAGTTCAAATGAACTTGTCGTGATTAATATGTCCTTACATACATTTCCTGCTGGACTTAAACAAACATGTGTACATGTGCATGCTTGTACACAAGAAGCTCAACTAATTAATTGCTGGTGCACAAACACTAAGCCTCCTGCCCTCAAATGATCTTCAGTATGGAACAAACCATCTAATGAACAAGCAGAAGTGAGAGGAGCCCTTTATTCAATACTCAAATCACGATATACCATTAAAAAGCATACATAGCAATATTAAGGGATGGGGGGTGGGGGCTGGAATTAGTAATTGGCAGGATCATCTTTTTTCTGTATTCTTTTTCCAAATCGCAAAAAGGATATCCAGAGAAAAAAAAAAAAAGAAGATGCGAATGAGAAGCAGCATTTTCAGCAATCATCTCACGATGAGCCTTCTTTGAAATACTGTATGTGTAGATCTTTCAAATTATCTGTCTTGAGCACGCATTTCTTTTTAGAAGCATTTCCTGTGAACAATCGATGGCCCAGACTCGTCGTACTCTGCCTTTGCTATCCACATCTGCAACCAGAGAAACAAGGAGGATTTCTTGTTAGAAATTCTTGAAGTTCCTTAGTACGATGTCACAAGAAGAATTAGATGGCACTGGATGAGGAAGATCAAGATTTACCAACAACATGCATGACTCAACTGCATAATCTTCATCCATTACCTCTTTATGGTAGATTGCTGTAATATATAGGAAACATACCTGCTGGAATGTACTGAGAGAGGCCAGAATGGAGCCTCCAATCCACACGCTGTACTTCCTCTCTGGTGGAGCAACCACCTTGATCTTCATGCTGCTTGGAGCTAATGCTGTAATCTCCTTGCTCATCCTATCAGCAATTCCCGTGAACATTGTCGAACCACCACTGAGGACAATGTTACCATACAAATCCTTCCTAATATCAACATCGCACTTCATGATAGAATTGTAAGTGGTTTCGTGTATTCCAGCAGCTTCCATCCCGATCATTGATGGTTGGAAGAGGACTTCCGGGCACCGGAATCGCTCAGCACCAATAGTGATTACCTGTCCATCAGGCAGTTCATAGTTCTTCTCTACAGATGAACTCGTCTTTGCTGTTTCCAGTTCTTGTTCATAATCGAGAGCAATGTAGGCTAACTTCTCTTTTATGTCCCTTACTATTTCACGCTCTGCTGATGTGGTGAAAGAGTAGCCTCTCTCAGTCAGTATCTTCATGAGGCTATCAGTGAGGTCCCGCCCTGCCAGATCGAGACGCAGGATCGCATGTGGAAGGGCATAACCTTCATAGATAGGGACTGTGTGGCTTACACCATCCCCAGAGTCGAGAACAATTCCTAACAATTACAACAAAAAAGTTAGGTTTCTGTAAATAGAGATATATTTTCACAGATTTTAGAGAAGTTTTACTATTTTTTAAGCTTTAATTATTTTAGAAGTTGGCTGGGAAATTTTTGTGTCATATCAACAGTAAGTTTCATTATTGGCTTCTGAGGCTGATTGCAGTTGATAGTGCATAGATATAATACATAAAATGCAAGAACCTGTAAGTAATGAGCAATCCAACAATATATCTTTGGTCATTTCTCTAACGTATTTTTAGTACGTAGTACTTGATTGGCATTGATAGTTTAAAGGACAGACAAAATGAGAGATTTGTTTAGCACATGGAGTTAGTGTACTGAAATTCGAAAATTATCAAACAATAAAAAACACAGCACTCCTCTATGTGCTCGAATTGCATATTCATTTCGACATATTTTTCCAATGAGACTATTTTCAGGGGGAAGGGATGAACTTCTGAAGAATTAAGTTGAAAGGGTATCATTATGCAATTGGAAAATAATATTTTTCCATTATACCAAACATGCCATCTATGTGCTTAATAGGAATGCTGAAAACACAGTCTCTGATATCTATTACATGTATTGAACCAATTGACAATTTTAACCTGACAAATTGCATGTGTATAGAGGATCGATTGCATTTCCTTACCCGTTGTACGACCACTGGCATATAGGGAAAGAACGGCCTGGATGGCAACATACATGGCAGGGGTGTTAAATGTCTCGAACATGATTTGAGTCATTTTTTCACGATTGGCCTTGGGATTGAGAGGAGCTTCAGTCAATAGAATTGGATGCTCTTCTGGAGCCACACGAAGTTCGTTATAGAATGTATGATGCCAAATTTTCTCCATATCATCCCAATTGCTGACAATTCCATGCTCAATTGGGTACTTCAATGTCAAAATACCTCTCTTTGATTGAGCCTCATCTCCAACATAAGCATCCTTTTGGCCCATGCCAACCATTACACCAGTGTGTCGAGGTCGTCCCACAATGCTGGGAAAGACGGCCCTTGGAGCATCATCTCCAGCAAAGCCAGCCTGACAATTTTGAGATCAAATAATAATAACAAGCTAATGCATTTCATGAAGGACCTCTAGCACTCAAAGTAATTCATCAATGCAAGTATCGGAATAGACGTTAGATGGTTACCTTAACCATTCCTGTTCCATTGTCACACACAAGAGGCTGAATATCCTCACCTTCCGCCATCTCTTAATGCACTCTATGGGGGAAAAAGAAAGTTTAAATGAGAAAAGTTGATTGATAACATTTTGCAAAATTTTATTCTTGAATATGAAGATTAATTGTATGAATGACAAATCTTAACAATGGCAAATCCGTCTGACAAAGCATATATACAAATCAATTGAGCCAATTTATGCAGAAGATTTACAATACAAAGTGATTTTAAGATTGCAATACTACCAAAATAACAACTAATCAAGTCTTGTTTGCAACAAGTTTGGAGTCAACCACAAGACTCTTTTCCAGTATTGCATTCGGATTAAAAGATTGCACAGCTAAATTTCGATAATGGTATCCTAACAAAGAAATGACAGTAATTCCAATCAAATGTATGCAGTTTCAAGAAAAATTTCCAAAACAATTTCTGATAAGAGCCCAAGTAAATATAACTACACAAATTGTAGTTGATCATTCAAATAACCATTTTCAGATCCATTAAAAGAGTAAAAAGATAGACAGATTAAAAAGAAAAAGAAATCTTAACAATAATCAAGAAAATCGAAATTAAGTGAAGAGATAGAAACCCTCATTACATGATTCAATCTTCTCTTGAAATGGAAATGGAGATTAAAAAAATCAAATCTTTATGACGAAAAAATGAGAGAAAACCAAATATTAAACAAATTTTGTAACTTTGAGGCCTTCTTGAAAATGGGTCTCTCTCTTTTTTTCTTTAGTTAACAGAATTTGCCTCTTGTAAAAGCCTCTGATTTTCTTTTCTCTAAAACGGGAAATAAAATTGTGCCCCAAATGCAGTTCTGCTTAAATGGACCTCAAATTCATTCGTTTGAAGATTTTGGCCGTTGGTTTTTGTGGTTTGAATCATAGTATGTGGCCCGAATCGCATTAAATGGAGGATAGCTGGCTGGCTTTTGCATTATTTTCTGCTTTGAGGACAAATGTACATATATAGAACCAAAATGAAAAAAAAAAAATGTATGAATTCGAGTTTCTCAAAGACATTTTACTATGTATGGGGAAAAGTAAATCATTTTAGACACATGTATTGTTATGACTACTGGAGTCGGACTTGAGTGTCTATTGATTCACAATGGTATATATTTGCACAGAAAATCTTCTCTTGACACGATTTCTATCCAAGTCTAATTCTCAATTTTCTATTTCTAAATTAAAATAATTTGCTTTAATCTGATTCTGTTATATTCATGTATTAACTATTAATCCTTTTGATGGGAATTAAAATCAATTTTTTTAGTAGATTTTGATAAAATATGTGGTTGAAATTAATTGTTGATTTTGACTTAAATTAAAATTTAGATTTTAATTGGTACCCAAAATGTTTACTCGGGCAATTATGTTTGGTAATAATATGATTTGGTGGCAAAAATCATTTTCAAAATTGAGCTTAACATAATCCCTTTATAATATTATGAGCTGACATAACATAATCTAAACCTGAGTAGCTCAAGCTTTCTAATATTGTTCACTACCTCTAATCTAAACCTGAGTAGCTCAATAGAGAGGAGCCACTTGTCCATTTGATAAACCATTTGGTAAATGATTAGGGTGATGTAGCATGGTCCATATATTAATCCCCTTGTGTATTAAGATGTTCCTTAAAATAAACAAAATCCCATGACCACCAAAAATCCTAAATAACTGGTGGGCTGTTCAAATGCTACGAGATCGCTTTACCATTAAAAAACCACTTTCAAATTCTATCCTACTTAAAACCACCACGTATATCTTTCTGCATGACACGTGTTTGATTTGGATGAATGTGTGTATACGTGTCATCATATCTGGCTCTTCGTAGGTATATATAATTTATAAGACCTGCTTGCAATTTATTCAGTGAAATTTGTTTTTTTTCTTACAGAAGAGTGAATTCTCAGGAAAACTGAGGGAAAGTAAAATGCAATCCATGAAGGAAACTGCAGCCAATGTTGCCGCCTCGGCCAAGTCTGGCATGGAGAAAACTAAGGCTGTTGTGCAAGAAAAGGTATTGTTGACTCATTTGTTCAACTTATCGCATCGAAAGTCACACAATGTTGCATTCAATTTACTATACTAGGCATGATTGAATACGAATTAGTCTGATACTACATTTTGTTCAATTCACTGTACCAAACATTTTAGCATGTTTAGTACTTTTTTTTATTGTCTAATGCAGACTAAATTGCAGTCACTATTGTATTTGTTTTGCTTTTCATCGTGTTATAATCTTTAAATTTGCTTTTGTAATCTGTTAGCAAAGTAGTTCCTGTTCGCTAAGAATATCGAACTCTTTGTACACATCAAAGAATAAGTCAATAAGATTTCTCTTTATTTAATAAAGACTAGTTCTATCTATTTCACCTTTCCAATTATAATATAACTTGGTTATATTTGATATATGTTATTTGATGCAATTGAATAGATGGAGAGAATGACTGCAAACAATCCAACTGAGAAACAGATGGCGACGGAGAAGAAGGAAGAAAAAATCAACCAGGCGGAGCACCAGAAGCAGGAGGTTCGTGAGAAGAACGCCGCCTCGAGTCAGTCGGCAAATGCTGGTGCGACGCACTCCTATTCGACAACTGGAGAGACCGGACAGTCTACTGGAAGCCACCAAATGTCATCGCTGCCAGGTCATGGCAGCGGGCAGCCCATGGGACAGGTGACTGAGGGCATCATTAAGTCTCATCCTATTGGGACTGCCACCAGAACTGGGAGGCCGACCACCGCACATAACACTCATGTAGGCGCTGGCGCCAATACCGGATTTGGCACTGGTGATGCTTATAGTGGTTAGGCAAAAAAATGTGTGGAAACTTCAATGCTGTAATGGTCGCCCAGATCAGGGCATCTTTGTTGTGTATTTTTCGAATTTAATAAATATAGACAAAACTATTATTCTACTTCACCCTAATGGGTTATCGAATTTTTTATGGGGGGGGGGGTGCTTGGGCTCACAAGCGCCCCCAATAAGGGGCCGCCATGTGTCGATTTGGTAAAAAATTCAAGTAATATAGCAAGATCCTAAATTGAATGTACCTCAAGAGATTTTGAAGCTTGTAAATGTACATAATGAATTATAGAGTATGATGCATGGGAAAAAGATTGGATGAAAAAATTGATTATGTTTTAAATTGACAAATAATAGAGTATGTGACATTATGTAATCTGTTGACCTCTAAAAATGGCTCCAACGTGGCCAACAGAAAGAAGTCTTCTAGTCAACTCTTTCCTACACACGCAGCACGGCGTCAGTCA
>CAIGRO010094595.1:0-10515 GCA_903798355.1 Fraxinus baroniana | reverse complement strand
CCAGATTTTAAGATGCCATTTTCACAAATCAAGTATTTAGTTTCATAATACAAAAATCGGGTTTTAATTAAAGGTTTTTAAAAAATTATTTTTATTTTTATATCTACCTAAAATATCCAATCCCTAATCTAATCCATATCCTCTCTACACCACCGTCTCTCCACGCCACTTTCTCCTCCGTCTCTCCACGCCAATTTCTCCTCCTCCTCTCCACTTTCTCCTCCATCTCTCCACGCCACTTTCTTCTCCTCCTCCTCGCCGGTAGCCCAGTCTCCACGAGACGGCGGCTTTGTGCAGACTCGATCTTAGTTCAGATATGTTCTTCTTCCTTTTTTTTTTAATCGTCGAGCGGTGTTGGTGGAGGTGTGAGCGTCGGTGAATGACAGTGGTGTTGAGGTGGCGCTGCGCAGAGGAACGGAGGAGGCTGAAATTGGTGGTGGAGGTTTGTGACCTGTGCGAGGTGTGCTGCGAGGGTTGTAATTTGTGTGAGGATTGCGGCGTTTGTAATCTGTGCGGAGGAGGCTGAAATTGGTGGTGGAGGTTTGTGTACGATGTGTGCGGCAGTTTGGATGCGGTGGTGGGGGTTGGGTGTGGTTTCCGATATGGTGGATTTTTTTCCAGTTAGATGTGGTTTGCGGTGGTTCTTTGTTTTTGGCATGATTCAGTGGTTCGTGGTGGTTGTTGGGGGAGGTGGTGGTGAGATCATTTTCATTGGGGGTGGTGTTGGTGTTGGCGATGGTGATGGTGGTGGTGGTTTTTGTGGTGTTGGCGGTGGTTCTGTAACCTATAATTTGATATTTTGTGACAATAAATAAGTTGTGTGACTTATAAATTTTATAATTTGTGTCCGATGAACAAAGTGTGACTTTTAAATTTTTAATTTGTAACCGATAAATTAACTGTAACCTTAAGATTTTTGAATTATGACAAAATTGCAAAGATTTGTGACCTTTATATATTTATTAATGAAATATATAATTAATTAATTAATTCACAAATAAATTTTAATGAAAACCTGATTTTTGAAATTTAAAACCTTTAACCTTAAATTTGAAATAGTAATACTTAAAAACCTGATTTATGTATACTTCCCTTAAATCAAATGCAAGGTAGACACAAAAAAATCATTCAAAAGAGTGAGAGTATCTCCGAGAAATTCTATATTTTNATACTTCCCTTAAATCAAATGCAAGGTAGACACAAAAAAATCATTCAAAAGAGTGAGAGTATCTCCGAGAAATTCTATATTTTAAAATATGATATTCTACAAATTAGAGAGCATTTATATATCTACAAATTAGAGAGCATTTATATATTTAGAGAGTGAAATTTTTTAAGTATTTCGACAAATTATTTATATTTAACACTTAGGCCTTGTTTGAGCCATATTATTATTTCATTAAAATGAAAAATATGACCGTTATCAATCATATCAATATTTAAATTCAATTTTTCTATCTCTTGTGTGGGTCCGACTATATTTTTCATTCTCATTTTACAATAATTTGGTTCAAACCGCTTAATTTCACCACTCCAAAAAAATATTTATTATTTTCTCCCATCTTTTATTTTCATTAATTTTCCTCTAAATTATTATTAATTATTTTCATTCATTGAAATTTGAGATATTGGAATGCATTCAAATATAGATAAAGAGTCAAACTCACTCTCTATATTAAAATATTAAATTAAATAGTCTTTTGAAACATAATTTTAAGGAAAATGTTTATATAGTCTCTTAGAAATGCTTTGAATTGCATGTGAGGATTGGGTAGGGTCAAATAGGGGTGGGTATGGGTTGTGTTAAGTTGATTTTTATCTCAACTCAAACTCAACCCAACATAATCGGTTTAATCATAATTTAACTCAATCCAACCCAAGCAAATCAAATCAAATATTGGTTGTATTGGGTTGGTCTGTTTGAGACAATTTGTCAACAAAGATTAAAGTAGTCGGGTCAGGTTAGACGAATTTATAATTGATTCATGACTTATATAATATTATGTCTTTATAGTTGCAATGACCAAAAAATCTGAATTATTTTTCTTATAATTATGAATATGTGACTATTAATCACAAAAATGTGATTTTATTATCTTTATTTAATAAATAAATAAAAAAACCTGATTTTAGAATTTTTAAACTAAAAACCTGATTTTTGAATTGTAAACTTCAAACACCTTATTTTTAATTTTTTCCCTTGTATTGGGTTGGTCTGTTTGAGACAACTTGTCAATAAAAATTAAAGTAGGCGGGTCAGGTTAGACGAATTTATAATTGATTCATGATTTATACAATATTATGTCTTTATAGTTGCAATGACCAAAAACCAAAAAATCTGAATTATTTTGGTACTTTATGTACGAAAATGTTACATGGACAGATTGATATTAATTATATGAAGGCAATAAATATTTTTAACAATTAAAATGTTTGTGTTGAATGTGTATTCATCCATACAATATCATAACACTTGTAAATTTTATAAATACAATAGGGTTGGGTTGGACGAGTTTATTCGATTAACATGAGTTAACTCATAATCCGACCCGACCCGACCAGACAACCAACCCACCCACCCAACCTGTGTAAAAACAACAAAAAAATTGATCCAAACTGATCGGTCTGGCTCGGTTTGGATGGTTTTTATCGGTTCGATGGGGTTTTGCCCACCACAAGGATCAAAAGACTTGCCTTAAATCATTTTTTATATAATATCAAAGAAATGATAGGTACAAATTTTTCAAAAATAATTTTTCTTCAAAAAAAAAAAAAACTAAAGATAACGATAAATTATATTTATTCAGTCTTTAAAAGTGAGTTACTTCTTGAATTTGAATATCACTATCATCTATTTATGAAAAATTATCATGTGCCTTCAACCAAGTTCGACCTAACATGTAAAAAGCAAGTATAAAATAATACTTAAATAAATGAACGTGTTGATATGCTAAACAAAATATATTATACATAAATAAAAAAATATAAATTTATTACACTTAAACTTCATCGATCTTGTTTTATTTTATCTAATATAATTTAGTAAATCTAACTAAAAAATTAAAATAATACACATTAAAATTTTCATTTTCATTCTTCTACTTATTTTCGACCACACATTCTTCAATAAAATAATATTTTTCATCAAATCAATAACTTTTTCTTATTTTTCAATCACACATTTTTCATTAATCTACTACTTCAGAATACATTCTTTCAAAATAATGTGACTCAAATACGCCCATAGAATGAATGTGAATCCACTTCGCCCAATACCTCCAAAAAAGGAGATTGTAGGTGATTGCGTGATGTCTAATTTGATAGGAATCGTTTTTATTTTAAGATTAAATTATATTTTATTGGTAATGATCGTGCCACGAATTCAAAAATGAATTTATTTATACAAAAAAAAACAAATATTAGAATATGAAAAAGATGGTGATGCAAAGACAAAGACATTAGATTTCTATTTTGGGGCCTTTTGAAAAATGGAATGCAAATACGATATTTTATTAGAAAAAAAAAATCTGATCTCAGATTTATTGGTCCAGTACTGTTTTGATTGGTCCACTCAAAGTGCATGTCGAGTCACATGTTACAGGGCCAAAAGGTTCTCTTCTGTAACATCATTTTTGCGAGGGGTTTTCTCAGGGATACGTAATCCTTGCAATTATCCTACTTGTACCTAAATGATTGACAAGATTTTTGACATAATGTCACATGACGGCCCCCTACTGGGGGCGCCTGCGACGGGTCATGTGGCATTCTGTCAACAAAGTTGTCAACGAATTCGATACAAGTAGATTAATTTTAATTATATAAAAAGATACATAACACTCACACGTCAGAAATTGTACCAATCATGTATAAGAATTATTTTATTTGTACCTAATTTTCTACGTAATATTTTATCGAATCGACAAGTGACGACCATATATATATATATATATAATATTTTTTTTAATGACTTTATTTGGCTAACTTCTCCGTCTTGACCACGAATAAGCTTTAAAAAGTTTCAATTTCAATTGGCTCGTCCCATAAACTTTTTAATTTTATTTCTTGTTATGAAAAGTGAATAACTTTAAGTGCTATAATTATTTTTTCTCTCTTTTTCTACCATTACTCGAGAATTGAATTGTCTAACAGTCATTTTCTCGTGCTTGCTAGTCATTGCAAAGTGTACCAATACCTTCGATATGTCGATTTTTCGTTTAATAATGCTAAATATACATTTTTTCCTTTACATTAACTTTGACATTGTCTTTGTTTTTTGAAAATTGTGGATGGAAAAACTATTTTTTTAAAAAAATAATTGTACAGCGATGTTTTGTCCTACGACACAATATAAAAGGGTGTAAAAGACGATATACGCATTACATGATTGTTTCTCATTTGGATCAATTATATGAATGATGCAATAATTAATGATGTAAAATGATATTCATAAAATGATAATTTTAGTCGCACATAATTTTTGTACATAAATGGATACATAACACTCACATGGGTAGTGTCATAAACAAAATATCATTGTACAGTTTTAAAAAAAAAATAGTTTTTACATCCACAATCTTCAAAAAACAAAGACTTTGTAATGATTAACAAACACGAGAAATGACTATTAGGCGATTCAATTCTCGAGTAATTTTGTAGAAAAAGAGAGAAAAAATAATATAGTACTTAAAAGTTATTCACTTTTCATGACAAGAAATAAAATTAAAAGGTTTATGGGATGAGAGCCAATTGAAATCGAAAGTCTTTCCAGCTTATTCGTGGTCAAGACGGAGAAGTTAGCCAATCAAATGGAGAAAGACAAATAAATAAAGTTATTAAAAATTATGAATGATTGGCACAACCCTGGCGTGGCATGATTTTGTTCAATTATTAGGTATCCAAATTTAATACATTTTCATATCTAAGATATTTGTTTGGGTATGTACTTCCAACTTTTAAGTGAACATTTAGTTCTTTTGGCTAATAAATAACAAAAATATTCGTGAGTCGGCAGCTCGAGGAATTAATTTCTATAAGCGAACAAGAGAGTTTGGAATAGACAACTAAATGAGCCAAGTGGTTGCGTGTATAACCACGAAAAGGGAGGGTGACGTATTATTTTTGCACCGAAGGATTGGTTGGATACATATTTTTTTCGAGTTCGTGAATTTGGATATCTTACTCGCTCAACATATGTATATATATATATATTTTAGATATTCTCGCATCGATATTCTACTACGACTCAGTAATTAAAATAATATAAGCAGTTCACCGTCAAACATGATTATAGATTTATTTTCAATTATACATTTTTTTAACAAAATAATTTTAAATGTAAATCGAATTTTTTTAATCACATACTCTCTAAAAATATACCATTCCAAAATATAATTTTCCCTCGAAATGGGACTCAAATAAGTGCATAATGTGACTGAAGGGTGGAAAGAAGGTCAATGGTGGCGGCTCGTGCCAAAATATTGAGTAATTTTAAATTCCATTTCAATATTGAAGAACGTTCTTCCATTCACTCTAAGGCCCTGTTTGATATGGCAAGTTTTCCATAGAAAATGGAAAACATTTTGCCATTTTCCATTTTTTAGAGTGTTTTATAGGAAATATTTTTCGTGTAATTGGTTTTCCACCTTTTATTGATTGGCCACATTTTCTTGTTTTTTGAGGTAAATCAATTCCCACCATTGTAGTGAGATTTGATTTTTTAGGCAACTTTTTTTTTTAGCAATGGAAACAAATTATATCTCTTTAATTGACAATTTCAATTAAAAATAAAGTCAAACAAACACCAAAAGATTCAAAATTTCAATATTTTTCAGGTGAAAAATTATAACAATCAAACACAATTAATTGACAATTCTCAGTAAAACAAGTTCTAGACAATTCAATCCCATATAATTCATTTTTTTCCACCCAAATTTCATTTTTACAATCAAACGGACCCTAAGAAATTAACTTGAGATTAATGTAAGAGGAAATTACCCCCACATCAGTTTTTCAATTTTCTATTTCAAGAACGAGTTGATAAAATTATTCTTTCAAAAAATCAAGCGTACCCCCAACCCCACACACCTTGTTCCTTTCCACACACCACCTTACACTAACCTCAACACATTTTCAATGCAAAAATGGTCATAATGAACTAGATCCTCCACAACCACATACCCTATGAATGTCGACCAACACGCCAGATTGTATTTCGAGGTAGGTGGAAGGAATTTGATCTGGTTTTAAGGATTTGTGATTTACAATTTAGGTCTTAAAACTAGGATAGATTCGCCGCCCTCGATCGTTAGCATCCCATTGTCGATCGACGTCGTGACTCGTTTCCTATTTTTCATTGTCTAGTTTGTGCTAACTACTAGTTTGGTTAATAATAGATGACGACAATGGTGTGTTGATGGTGGTTCGACACTCCGGATGATGATCGATGGATCTCAAAATCGACATTGTTTAGGTTTTCCTCTTATTTTAATTTTGCGGTGGTTGGAATTGGGGGTGGATCTATGGTGTATTGAAGGTATAGTTGGCAGGTTTGGGAATTTTGTTGGTGGGGATGGTAGTTGTAGTGTGGTAGAGATAAAGGAGGTGGTAGATTTGAGGAGGAGATAGTGGTAGAGACGGTGCCGCATCGCTAGTTGTGCAGTGGTGGTGCAGGTCTGGTTGGTGGAGGTGGAGGTGATGGTAGACTTGAGGATAGGGATGAACGCGGTTCGATTTGGGTGATTTGTGCCATATTTTCAACTCTAACCATTTATGTGGTTTGGAATTTTTTAAAATCAAATCANGTGGAGGTCAGGGTGGAGATGGAGGTGATGGTAGACTTGAGGATAGGGATGAACGCGGTTCTATTTGGGTGATTTGTGCCATATTTTCAATTCTAACCATTTTATGCGGTTTGGAATTTTTTTAAATCAAACCAAACCATTATTTGCGGTTTGATTCGATTTTAATCCGCAGTTTATCTATCGACATTATAATAATATATTTAATATAAGTTTAAACGAGAACTAATAATGTTAAATATTAAATTACTATCATATTTGTCTGGAATACAAAACAAAAACAAAATCACAAAAAATAATGGCAAATTAGCATTTAGCAACATGCCATTAACTTTTACAAGAGTATAAAAATTACATTCTAACCTCTCATTTGACAATAATTGGATCAATATCCCGTGTTGCAACACATGATTCAGTCTATGCATAATATGCAAATATCAAAATATTCATTAATCCTTATTAATGATATTGACAGGCAATTAAAAAATAATATAACTAGAAATGTCAAAATTTGATTATAGAAATAAATGTCACCTTCTACAACTTTCTCCGAGTCATCTAATGTTCCTACCTCATCTAAATATTGACGAAACACTATAGGCTCCTTGCTGCTATGCAACCAATTCTTCGTGCGTATTAAGGCCTCAACCATCTTTGAACCCAATGAACTCCTAAAGGAATCAAGAGTCCGATCACTCGTGGAAAATGCCGACTCCGAAGCAACCGTGGATATTTGAATTCCTAATACATCTTTGACAATTTGGGAGATAACTTTGTACTTGAGCCTATTCAATTTCCACCAAAGTAATATGTTAAAATTGAGATCGGTCAAATCTTCCCAACGGTCAAACAAATAATCAATCAAATCATTCTTTTCAGATTGCATATTTTGCATAAGTCTAGCTTTAAAAATATAAGGAATATGTTTAGGAAGACCTAAAACAGATTGTGAATTACTTGAGCTACTACTTTTGGTGGTATCTTTTGATGAGCTACCACTACTTTTATTGACCTCAAATTTTCATCTATTCTATTAATGAAACACCATTGAGACATCCTTCAATATAGCATTATGCACCTTCTTCATCAGTACTATGGTGTATTGCAATAACTTATTAGTGTCATACTACATAATAATGAGGGTTTAAACATTTACTCTTACTCTCTTAGTACAAGTCGATAACTGCATACTTTTACGAATATGTGATGTTCCGTGACTTAAATAGATGAACACATGACATTATCATATTCTTTTGTCTATAACTTTTAGAATAAGTAGGAGAATATAATGGTACATGTAGGACAAAAATCCTATCAAAGAGAGGCACATAAAAAAGTGAGATCAATGAACAAACAATCTCCTGATGAACCTGATGGGTACGTAACTTAAGATTCTTACTTTCCCATAAAAATGCTTGGATTTATTGTCAATTTTCTAATAAACTAAACTTTTGCACAAATTTTCAATAGTTTATTTTAGATAAGTCAAAAGAGAAAAGAAAAACTACATCACAAGTGGGATCTTATTATAATCAAAAGTTCAAGTTTTAAGAAAAAGTGGGATCTTGTTAAAAGTTCAAATTTTAAGAAAAAGATTGAAACTTCCTACCTTTACTTGAAAATCAGAAAATTTGTTCCAAACTCTGCACATTCCACTATTCTGCAAGAGAAACAATATATATTATTAGATTTCATTTCCATCGTAGTATAAATTACAGTAAAGTTAACTGATAAATAAAATCAAAGTACAAATAATAAATCACCAATATCAAATGCCATTGTGCTTAAACAAATTTTTCGAGCTTAAACAATTTTTTCTAATTTTTTGATTTGATATTAAGTACTTGAATTCATTAGAAAGCCTTACCAATAATGGTTAATCTTCAAAGGAGTGCGATTTCATACCGTTACAAAATGGGTTGTTTTATTTTGTTCGGGTGAAATTTGAAAGTGAAAAGAAGGGGAAAAAAAGAGAGTAAAAAAAGTAAAGAAAATAAAGTGAAAAAATGTGAAATATTTACCTACTATAATATAAATGGACCACAAGTGAATACGGTATAATTTTAAGAGATGCAATTGAAAATTGAAAATTTTAGATTTAGATTCTTGGGAGAATTGCACATAGACGGATACAGCTGAAGAAGGGAGAGTTCTGTACATTAGAATGGGTTGTACATATATGTTTAATAAACACACTACTTGGGGCCTATTTTTGTATTTAATATTGTATTTTGTATGCATATTAAATTCTAAAAACTTTAGATACATTTGTACTTTAATAAAATTTATAATTTAATAAAATTAATTTTTAATTAAAAAAATTCGGTTCAGTTCGATTTTTTACGATTTTCGAAAATTAAAACCCAAACCAAACCATTTTGAAACGATTTGATTTGGTTTGAGAGAAAAAAAACACGTGGACCTGAACCAACAGTTTCAAATCAATGGGTTTGATTCGATTTGCGATTTTACGATTTTTTTGTGAAGCCCTACTTGAGGAGGTAGTGGTGGTGTTTGTTGACGCATGCAGTAGTGGGATGCAGGTGGCAAGTGATGGTGGTGCTTTGGAGGCGATGGTGATGATTGTGGTGGCGATGTATTGTGGATTTGAGGAGGCATAGTGTTTTGGGTGGTGCTAGCGATGGAGTAATGGTTTAGTGGTTGGGTGAGGTGAGGTAAACAACATTTGTAATCATTATTTGGGTAATTGTGATTTATAAATGGGTAATTTGTGACCTATAAATAATATGTGATATAAAATATTACATGATTTGTGATTAAATTTGTAAATGTGACTCATAATTTTTGTCTTTATGATTTTGATCATGTGCAATTTGTGACTGGTATGTGATTACAACCATAAATTGTGTGATTTGTGACCAATATGTCATTGTTTGATTTTCATTATTTTTAAAATATATTTCTTTTTCTTTTATTTTCAAAAACACTTTTTTCAATAAATAATATTACATACAAATTCAAAATATTTCCTTACTTTTTAATCTCACATTTTCCATTAATTTACTATTCCAAAATGTATTATTACAAGAATTAAATTATTTGTACACACAAAGTGTACACCTTGATTAACATCATTTTATGTGTCTAAAATCTGACAATTGATTGAAAAATACGTTGTCAAAGTCAATGTACAAAAGTTTGTCAACTCACATTAGTATAAATTAATGTGTCAACATTTCTGTACATATATCACAGTCCTTCTTACAATAAAATGGGACTTAAACAAGAATAAATTATGACATATAACTATGTGTAATTTGTAGCTAAATTTATTATGGTGGCCCACATTGTGGCTGTATGATTGTAATGTTGTATGATTTGTAACTAGTAAGTAATTGTGATTATAAATTATATATTATTGCGACCTTAAACTATTTAATTAATAAATAAGTCACAAAAATATTATTAGGTGGTCACAAATATGTCCAACTGAATTTCGAAAGAATTTCACAGGTTTCTTAAATTTGAAATGTATATTGAAACTATAGTAATTGGGCAATTTTTTTATTTTTATTTTTGGTAGGAATGTTCAAATTTTTAATGCATAGATAAAAATCAACCCGCAATTTTATGGTTCTCTGAGCCACATCCCTTTTAACCAAACAAATTGAAAACGAGCCTAGGTCTGATCATTCGTCTTAGTCCAGTGAGGGTTTTTGTCATCCAATGCACAAATAAACCTATAAAGTACTGGCCC